>JAACNH010001666.1:0-62514 GCA_019447015.1 Hymenochirus boettgeri | reverse complement strand
ATAAAGCCTACTGTATGTAAGACAAAAATAACCAAATAAGATTTGGCTATAATATAGTTGCTTAGTATGCTTGGAGGTTGAATAAATAGCTCAATCTAGTCCAACCTTTTCAGCCCATTTTTCCTGCCAAAAGAGGGAAATACACAGACCAATTGCATGATCAGGATTGTGGCGATAACATTTTTCCCTATTTCCCGAAAAGGCTGATCGGGCAATCAAACACACATGATATCGTATAACCGGAGATTGTATTGTGTATGAGCTCCTTTACAGTTGATCCAGAGAAAGGCAAATAGTACTATATGTATAGTATTAATACCAATAACTTTCAAAAACTCATCCAGACTTCTCGTGTTGCTATCAAAGAACCTGTCATTAACACTGCTGGAAGGTTTTAACAAATTTATTTCTATTTTTTAAGCATGTACAGGTGGAAGCAGAGGAACAAATGTGCTATGCATCATTGGACCTCAGTCCTAAAAAGGCAAGGAAAAATCGAAACAGAAAAGTTAATAAGAATGATCCACAGGATTCTGAGGAAGATCAAATTCCACCGAATTCGGAGAGCATTTTATCTAAATCCAGCATTTATCTAAACAGTGAACAATTAACGGCTGAAAGCAATGCTGTACAAGATTTAATTCATGATGATCCAGCTAGACTTTACCACATGATCAATAAATCAAGAAACAACATGTCATCTGTCACATAACTGAATAGTTAAGGGAAAATCAGCTGACCAGGACTTCTTTGTATATCTAATGTTTAAGTAAAACGTGGGGGGAAAAAATGATAAAGTTCAATCACAGCACAACTTCCATTTTAATAGAAAATGCTTCTTTGAATAATCAATATTTATTGAGTTTTAGTTTTTATCCCAGTACCGTACTTTTTTAAAAACTAAAATACATTTTTTATATCAATATTTTTACAAATACACAGTATTACTATGCTGTAAAAATCCAGACAAAAGCATGTGTCTGATTTTGCTACGGTGTCAGTAATTTACAACATGGTTTCAAATAGGGGTACAATAGCAAAAGATCAGGGTTATTCAATAAAAGTTCTTAACGTTAAAAATTTTGCTAATTTTGCCCCAACCAATCAGATGTTAGCTTTCAAAATATCAGATTGGTTGGGGCAAAATGAAAACATTTTTAACTTGAACTTTTATTGAATCTCCCTGTATGTATTTTAATTTTAAAATTCCATTTTTATTTTATACCTGAATCAAAAAGTGACAGACAGGAGTGGCAACTGTATCTGTAAATATCAATACTGCAGAAGCCAGTAAAAAAAATATTGCGTTCTGTGTATAATTGACAAATCATTAGTCTTTTATAAATGCAAAAATAAAGTGTTATGCCATGAAAACATTTACAGATCAAATCTTCCCTAAGGACACTGCCCCATACTTCAATATAAGAAGAAAAGACTTTTATTCTTAGATTAATCTAGGGCTTGTTGCAGTATGATTTTTTTTTCTAGAGCAAACTGTTAATGAAAATAAAACAAGTACCAAGGTAATTAAGGGACTTGTCTTTTCATACTAGAGACACAAATTTACATACTTACAACTTAACTTAAGGGACACTGAAAAAATGACTGCCTCATCTTAATCTATAATTTAATGAATCTAAGTAGCACTTTAGCGATACAGGAAATAAAATAGTACTCTGCTGGTGAACCAAAAAACATATGGATACACTGTGAGTAGTAGAGCAAATAATTTAACAATTTAACCACAATACCCCACAATACAATAAAAGTGGCCAGCTAAAATACATATTAAATATAACCATATAAAATATCACAAAAGAATAATTATAAACCTTAGGATGGTGAACTCATTGTTCATAAATTCGATCCGAAAATAGCATCTATAGCATGTAAATATGGATCAAAAAATATATAGTTATGTGGACTTTTCATTCCAGATGGGATCTTACACACATAGTCAAATATGAGAGGATTGCTGGAATATTGTATTCCTATCGGTGTGCGCACACCTAAGTGGAAAAAGCTGGAAGTCAAGTTAAAAGTAGACTACACCGTGCTCCTGGTGGTCATAATGTAGTGAATACCCTGTTACAAATGGTCCCTCGGGCTACAAAACTCCTAGTCCGTGACTTTAGACCGTCTGGGGACTTAAGATGTAAATAAAAATTTCTTGGTACGGGGAGGAGATGGAGATAGAGAATTATTAAAATTGGAGCAAAGGCTCATATTCACTTATTCTAGTATGCAGCCACAGGGGTTAAATGACCAAATTGAATTGGCTCCATTTTTATAATATATTAGATCGGAGTATTTTGGGACTACTGATGCCATTGTCTATGATAATGTAAGGGGTTTGATGATGTGTGTATTGATATAACTGGCACCTACAAAATTGGTTGTGCCAATATGTAGGTGGGGATTATAGGAAATTTTATGTCTGGGGGATAAAGAAATGTATCTTTCCCCCATATGGTACCCCAATGATTAGGGTTTTTCAATGTTGGACTTTAAACATAAATGTGAACTATATATAAAAAAGAATTTGTACGATCCAGAAAAATGTCCAAGAAGAAAAGGACAATAAAGTTGTTTCAAAAAGGGATCTTCAAAAAAGGGGAGGACTGCTATGGATACGTCATGCCTGATGAAGCTGATCACAGCGAAACGCGTAGCAGCAGTAAGGACGTAGTGGAAGTATACGCTCTGTTAAGTTTGAACCATCCACGTGGTATGAAAGCGAACGCGCCCGAATAGACATAAGACCTGTCGGCTGAAAGAGTCCACCCGCCCACGGAGTTGGGAGCCAAAAGGAGTGACTCATCACTGAAAAAACGCACAGTGTGCTCTGTTTTATTAATACCTTAAGTCCTCAGACGGTCTAAAGTCACGGACTAGGAGTTTTGAGCCCAGGGACCAGTTGTAACAGGGTATTCGCTACATTATGACCACCAGGAGCACGGTGTAGTCTACTTTTAACTTGACTTCCAGCTTTTTCCACTTAGGTGTGCGCACACCGATAGGAATACAATATTCCAGCAATCCTTTCATATTTGACTATGTGTGTAAGATCCCGTCTGGAATGAAAAGTCCACATAACTATATATTTTTTGATCCAGCGCGGCCAACGGATCTAGCGCGGCCAACGGAAATTTTCAGCCTTTCCCGAACGGCCGACCCGATCGTTTGGCGGCCGCGCGCTCGTTCGGGAAACGAGTGTACACACATAACGATAAAGCCCCGATACCGTCGGATCCGACAGTATCAGGGCATTATCAGTGTGTGTACCCAGCTTTACTCTACTTTGCGTGTGTTGCCTTCAATCCAGCACACATTTTGTTTAGGAGCAGTATCCCCCCTGCCTCTTAACTACTCCCACTTCCATTCAACCTGACTTTTCCCCCACTAACCAACTGTTAAGCATGCACACAGCATTCCATCTGTCAAAACTCACCATTCCAGCTACAGTAAAACTACTCACAGAAGAATAGTTTTTAGAGCAAGAAACTTGATTGACAGCTGAAATATAAGAAGTTTTAGATTGGATATCTAAAGAAATAGGGGGCAGATCAACAAAAAAATGATACAGTGGTGGTTGGAAGTATAGAGTTTCCAGTTATGGTCAATTTAAAATAAACCTATTTCGTATAGATGCCTTAAACATAAAATCATGTCCATCTCCACCAATAAAATCTATATTTCCTTTCCCTGCTCCCAAACAGAGATTTTTATACTTATTTACCCCTCCACATTCCCCAAAGTGCCTTTTACCTGCTTGTCCATGCCATGATCTTCTTCCAAAGTTGGTATATTACTGGTTGCAACACTCAGTCATTGTTGTAAGCAGTAAGGCACTTGCCACACTAACGCGATTGCGCATGCGATTTTTAAATTATAGAAATTGCAGCAACTCAAGTGCAATAGCATGAAAATCGCATGCGTGCGATTGTGTAATGGATGTGTGGCCAGGCCCTAAGTGCTTATTTAACTTGCAGAGGAGGTAAGAACCAGAGAGGCCATTGTTGGCAGCAGGTGAAAGGAGCTTCAGGTTCCCTGGGGTGTTAAGTGTACTTGCATCTCTGCATTTGGGGTTGTGGATAATGCAAGTATAGATTTTATAGTGTTGGGTGTGGACATGCCATTTAAACTTCAAAATGTTTTTTAGAATGCTTTAAACGGCAAAAAAAAAAAAAAAAACATTTCCAGAAAATGTGGACCTAAATTGTGAAACTGATATTTCTTCATAAGGACTTTAACAGCTTAGCTCCTCATAAAATAAAGGTATAGATACCATAAATATTAATATAACAAAGTTTAATAACAGGACCAAAACACATATACACATATATAGACAAGGCAATCTGCAAAGCATTTTACATAAATTGTTAAATGAATGACATGTTACAGTTCAGCTATAATTTCTATACACAGAAAACTTTTTTTTTGCATTTGGCATGATATATAATAAAAGAATATTATTGACCATTTAGAGGTATCATTCAAAAAGGGGAGTGCTTACCATCGCTATAAAATAATTTTCTGTAAGCAAACGTACACTTACGGTATTACATTTGCTAAGCAAAGAATTTATTGGTTTTTTTTTTAAAGGGGTAAATAGTTCTTGCAAGTTCCTTTCCCCTAGCCTGTTTGAACTGCCTGTTATACTTGGAATACAGGGTTAGTGTTTGATTTACCGTATATAAGTCGAGGTTTTCAGGCTGTAAAAACAGCCTGAAAACTGAACCTCGACTTATACTCGGGTCAGTCACTCATGATGGAGGAATCCGGCTGCCGCATTCACTGATGGTCGCATCCACTGACGTCACTACTTGGCGCCGGAATGAGACCGGCGCCGATAGGTACTGAGTCAGTGGATGCGACCATCAGTGCATGCGGCAGCGGATCCTCCATCAAGTGAGTGATGTCGGGGGCCCTGACTCTCCTTCAACTGTGACAGCACCCACAGCACCTGGAAAAAGGTAAGTCTGCATAAAAAAAAACTGTACTGTACTGTAGTGGAGGGTGGGTAGTATGGCAGGGAAATAGGGTTTTATCCTGGGGGTGGGAGGGAGAGTAAGGGAGTCATTGGGTCAGGGAGGATAGGTAAGGGTAAGGTAAGGCTGCATAAAAAGAACTGATACTGGTAGTGGAAGGGTCATATTTTCTACCCTTGACTTATATTCGAGTCAACCAGTTTTTACTAATTTTTGAGGTAAAAATGGGTACCTCGACTTATACTCGGGTCGGCTTATACTCGAGTATATACGGTAGCATGACACCAGCCCTACACAGTTAAGGTTTTGGCTGACCAGTTGTTGCCAGTTAGCTGGTTTGCCTACCACATGGTGACATTTAAAATTAAGCAAGGCACATAAATTGAAAAGTGGTAAACCTAAATTGTATACCACCAGAAAGTCAGTAAAGGTAATATCAATTAGACATGGCTGGTTAAAAGTTAGTAAAGTAATAAACATACTTTAGCTTAGCCTCAACTCAAAAGTGAATGTTTTCTAGCAACAAGTGTGTAAGGCTGGGTACACACGGGGGGACATTTCGTCTCACCTGAGCATTTGCTACTAGTGATTGCTCAGCCAAGACAAATGACTGTGTCACGGCAATAGTGGCTGCAGAAGACAGTTCAAGCAACCGATTGCGCGGTCCCATAGAGAATCAAATGATGGCCAATTATTTTCCGACAGGACCAATCGGCTGTTTGTCTGATCTGTACGAATGAGCTCGGCCGCCCCCACCCACACAATGCGATATTTTTTGCAGGCCTACCGAAACATGGTACTATGGGCCGGTCAGCCAAAAATATCGTAAGTATGTATTCACTTCTAGTTTGGTATGAAGAAAGTTGTCCACTTCATCTACCAGAGTGCTGTGAGGGCGCAGAGGGACCGGGAGGTAACCATATATCTCTTTATTACACAGGAACATCTGTACTTCTGGAGAAATCAATCACAATGAGGGAGACAATTATCACTTTCCTACTGTCTCTCATTGCCTAAATACATTCATTGAATATAAAACAGGCACAGCTCATCACTCATAATGGAAGGTCTAGTGATAAAGAGAAACAAGGGTTCACTAAGGAATCAGATGGTGGAATTCGGATCAATATATTACCTGCTTGTCGACAAGAGAAAGCGAACACAATGATGTCATCGAACGCCCAGGTGTAGTCTTCATGTGGTGGGTAGAAGTCCAACTGCTGGGAAGCCTCTTTACGAAGGTCCATCAGGAAGGTGGAGTGAACCATGGGGACTGGGAAACAACCTCGTCGTTCCCTGCGTCGTATTGGCATGTAGGCAGGCGTACGACGGTAATAGCCCTACAAGATCATTGAAAAGTTGAGCAGCCTGGTTTACTTAAATGATGTAAAAGCAGGAAATGACTGACAGTAGGGCCGGGATGGGCAACCTCCTGATCTGTTGATAAACTACAAATCTCAGCACATTATAATGAACTAATAGTTTATTCTAGAAATTAACTAAAGTATATTTGTTAGTTTGTGTAATGCATACTTAGTTATTCTACATATTCTCTCCCATTTTGAAAAATCAGTTGATTTCATACCCTTTGCTGTTCCCTGCTGTTGACATTAGTGAGCTGACATTAGTGAGCTGACACTGAATCAACCCAGGCCCTGGGTCAAGGGCAAGACCATAACGGTCTCTACTAGGGGTCCTGCAAACAGGAAGTCAGTATTTCGGTTGCATTTATTTATACACAGACAATATGCTGAATTGGCAGATTAAGGTCATTAGGATAAAAAAATACTGCTCTTTTTCCTGAAAAGTATATGTATTTGCACTGAACTTCCCCTTTAAAGTGTCATTACCTTCCCATAATAACTATTTGTTCTCACAGTCAGCCCCCCCTCTCCATGGAACAGACCAGCCCACCTACACAGCACTCATTGGATAAATGGTCTAGGACCAGCACCAATGATTCCAACAGGGTGCCATACACGGTTATCAAGCCCCTCAGTAAGGTCAGTCCCACCTCTAGAAGGAGTTTACAAACATATCATTGAGAAAATATTCCAAAGTTCTCTCCTTCACCTGGGTTGTCATCCCACACCAGAAATTGGAATACGCAGCCCTGGAATCCAACATGGGCGCCACTACAGTCTTGTTCTCCGCAATCAGTAGATTGAGGGTGTTAGGGTTGGTCAGAAGGTTATCGGAATCCAAAAACTGTTAAACAAAAAAAAGAAAAGACATTCAGTTTAAATTAAAGTCTTCTCCTCCATCTCTCCATTATTACTATGAACATCTACAGTGTTGTAAGGGGAACAGTAGCCTAAAAACAATGCGGGTTTATAGACAAGACCTTTGTCTTACTTTTTTATTGATCGATCTATGACCTGAAGTAATAAGTAATATATTCATATTTTATATCAGCCAATAAAAAATGGCTGATCCATTGGGACACAGATTTCCATTCTTGGTGTCCTCCCCCTCACTAATTATCCACCCAGACCACATCAAATTGACAGAACACCTATGATTGGCACTGGTGTCCTGAAGTACTGGTCAGGCCTTTCTTTCTTATTTCTACATGAAGAATGGTCCTCATGGTCCTCAATGAATCAATGAAAAGGTAAGACAAAGGGTTTTCACATTCAAACCTTTTATTTTTAGGCCACAGTTACCATACCTTGCCTTAAAGGATTTGTACACTGGGAAATTAGTTTTTTTATATTGCCCATTATTGGAAATTATAATTCTTCCCAAATATCACTGTACCATTTTTTTGTTGATTGGCCCCTTATTTCTTTAGATATCCAGTCTGAGACTTCTTACATTTCAGCTGTCAATCAAGTGCCTTAAGGTTTGTACACACGTGCCGACCCACTACGCACTATGTGTACGAACGGCTGTTTTGCCCGATAATCGTGCCGTGTAATGGCACTTTCGGTTGGGAGATCGGCCCGGCCGGTCAACGATCCCCGACCGAATGGCCGTTTCGCCCGATAAAGTGCCTATACATGGCACAATTATCGCCCGAAACGTCCGTTACATCGTGCATCGCAGGTCGGCACCCACTATCGCACGTGTGTACAAACCTTTAGTATCTTTATATTTTCTGTTAAGTATAGATTTGCTGTAGCTGGAATGGTGACAGTTGGTACGTGAACTGCATGGTGGGAAATTCCCTCTCCCAATGCTGTCTCATAGGGATTACTGAGCATGCTTGCCCTCACAAGAGAGTTGGATAATCAGGCAGGGGGCTGGGGAACTGAGTTTGAGCAAATAAAGTACTTGATTGAATTCATGCTGCAACACAAACACATCAGAGAAAGTGCAGTTAACGTGTATTCATTTATAGTGTGAAATGGGGCAAAGTCCTTTTTTCAGTGTACAAACCCTTTAAACAATTTCAGGGAGATTCAATAAAAGTTCTTATCGTTAAAAATGGTGCTAATTTTGCCCCAACCAATCAGATCTTATTTAACATTTGAAAGCTAAAATCGGATTGGTTGGGGCTAAATAAGCACCATTTTTAACGATAAGAACTTTTTTTGAATAACCCTGAAAATTCCTTTATATTTTCCCTAACATCATTAGTTCCATAGGACCCAGTCCCAAACTGACACGACTTACCAGGATGTAATCTGCCCACATTTCCCGTGCCGAGGTTAATGCTGCCTGGCGAAGCTTCATGACGTACTCATAACGGGAATGGGACCAGTGTTTGGGGCCCTCTTCGTCTCTATACCATCTAGGGGGAGAAGTGGCTGTTACAACAGGTTTCTAATGATTTAAAATAAACTCATCGCGATCTTCCCAGCATCCTCAAGCTTTATAAGATAAAACGTTTCAATTGTATAAATGAAAAATAACAAACAGACAGTATCAATAAAGTTTGATTTTTTTTTTTTAATATATCTTCAAAAGTAAAACAAAAAGGCATGCAAACCGAGGGACACATTCTGAATCCATAACAGTTTGCTAGTATGCCGCTTTAATAGACGGTAGGAATTGTAATCCAGTGACAGCTGAAGAGGCAAAAGCAGATACCCGATCTGCACAGTTTTCTGGAATGACACAAACACATCTTATCTTTCAATGAGCTCAGGTCCCACCGATTGTACTGTAATCCCATTCATTGTTAAAAGCCGAGCTACTGAACAGGTTAAGGGCTCACACTACATCAGTTTCTATCTATTTTTCACGCGCAGGTGCGTTTTAAGAAATGGACAGACCGTAAAATTTCTACGTTTTAAAAACGCACTGCTGCACGCATTTCTGTCCGTCGCAAAGGATGCCTGGGAGTTCCTGCGATATCATTTCCGTTCCGGGGGCTATAGGAAACTTGCTGAAGAATAGTAAAATCCCCAGAAAATGGCAAGATCTCTTTCCACAACACTATCTGTTACCTCTCTCTCCAAGGCTCCTGAAACTCCCACACTCCCAGGAAGTGACAAGTGTTCCTTGGTACTGCCACTTTAAATTCTAAAATGCGAGCAAAAATGCAACAGACAGAAAAGTGGACACAACAGCACACTGTTAGCAACGGATACAAAAACGTGTTTAAAAAAGCATTTTTGTCCATTCCTAGTGTGAATGAGCCCTACAGTACAGGATCCACAGAAACAGTGAGTAAAAGAGGTCACTGACCTCAATGCAAGTGGTCAGTACCTTTCTGGACCAGTGCCTAACCAATGAGGAGACAGGCTCTGCAAGAAGCCATTGGACAGATCCCAGTCTGAGTGGGCGGAGCTCGGACATGCATCTGTCAACTTGTTTGATGCATAAATCTTAATTTTCAGTGCTGTGATGTCGAATAAAAATGTTAAGCAACTTCAAGGTGGGATAAATTAATCTCAGATATATTTCATATTGCCAAGTCCCATAAATTCAGATGAACAAGTACAGTCAAGCTCCGCTGTCCCAGCAACACAGCTGAAAACTTGTTTTCATTACTGCATAATCAGGAACAGCGTTTGGCTGATGAAGCACTTAAATGATTTCTGTGTGATACTAAGAACATCTTTAAAGCGCTAGTCTGAAGACTGGTCAGGTGGATTGTGGGATAAAACCACCAGGATGGTGGAAATTGATTATCACCAGGTCACATGGTTATCAATTGCACATAATGATTTTTTTCCCACTGTACCTGGGTTGCTCCTGTGGTCTCCACTCCACGTGGTGGTACTGGTTCTGAACATTAATCAGCCATTCTCTTAGGATAGAGGATGTATTGTCTAAGTTATGATCTGTGGCAACCCTGAAGGACAAAACAAAGTTAGAGAGTTATCTGGATAAACAGTGAACATCACCCTACAGGGGTTAATCAGTGCAAAGCTATGGTTTACTAACACTGGCACCATAGGAGAAGCAATATGGCGAAAATCAACAGTGACCTATACCACCAGTCTGATCATCTGACCAATCAAAATCTCCCCTTCCACGATTATTTTACAATGTTCCCCTAATAAACCTGCAAATTGAACAAAAAGCTTAAAACTCTGTGAAGCAGATTTTTCTTTCCCATTAAAAATATAAAGAGGGCAGACAAAGGGATCTCTGGAGGAAGGACAATCGTGAATAACACGCGCTGATATAATGGTGACTCCAGACAAGTGCTTGGTTTTCTAGCTTTATAAAGTCCTCTTGTTAATGATTCTGGTCACATTATTTCTTGGGAAGCCCCAGCACTTCATTCTGACATTAAAGCAGAAACATTGGTGTAGATATATGATAAAGAACAATGCATGTGGTCCAGACCTACATTACATGGCTTGTATTTCCATACATGCCGCACCTACTAATTCCAAAGGGAATATTCAGGGTAACAGACTATCAGGGAGATGTAATAAAAGTTCTTATCGCTAAAAATGGTGCCCCAACCAATCCGATGTTAGTGTTCAAATGGTAAATAACCATTTATTTCTGATTGGTTGGGGCAAAATTAGCATCTTTTTTTTTTTTTTTTAAAGATAAGAACTTTAATTACATCTCCCTGTATATTGTATCAGAATTCCAGCTGTATATATTACTGGATACAGAATAGGTTCCAGAAAGAAAATTATCTGGACAAACAGCTGTAAAAAAACTCCCAAAAGGCTCTTCTTATCCTCTGGACCATCTCCCTTTAACCCACTCCTGTTTTTAGAGGGATATGATCATCTGAAGGGAAAGTTCATAGATTTTTGCGTAAAACGGCCCTAAACTTGTGCCCGTAAAGTTGGCCATGGCCTAGTTAAAGGAAGAAGAACTAGAATCATGCAGAAACTAATTTCTTTCTGTCATTGTTTATTGACAATTTTCCCATCTCTGACATTGGTGAACATGTCAATAAAGGAGGGGGGAGGAGCTGGAAAACATTAATTTACTGCACATTTATAATTTTCCGTTAATGCCCGTTTGCTTGCCTTCATCTCTCGGCTCCCTAAAACTGATCCATTACGTGTTATCATGTCCAGTCATTATGCACAGAATAAGGCAGGTCTCAAGAAAAAAAAGGTCCAACCTTCTTACCAATGAACCGACTGCTTTCTGGCTCCTCCCTATCCTTCATTAACATATGTTCTCCAATGTCAGAGATAGGAGATGTGTCGGTGACCATGACTATGGGAGGAGTCAGAAATTATTCAGTTTCTGCACGAGTATAATTCTCCTTTAATAAGAGACCGTAAAATTAAACCTGAAGAAACTAGGTGACAATTTTGAACTTCTTTATGGTGATGCCCAACAACTTTTTTAAAAATGGTTCATTAATCATTGTGTTACACCGTTCGCAATTTATAGAATAGGTGTAACTAGAGCAATAATCCCTTGTAATCGTCTACTTGCTGAGCTGTTAAATCCCAGCTATGGGGAGTGTTAAACTACTGTAGGTGTTTTGCACCTGCAACTTAATTCCTGCAAAACTACGGAATGCAAAATACCCGGTGTGACTCTTCTCTGTTTGGTGAACTGTGTAAACAGAGCTCTCGTTCTACGCACTGGGCAATCTACACAGGGCCCTCTTTGTGTGCTGAGCTCTGGGTCCTTCAAAATAAAGAGGAAAGTACAAATTTAAATGAAACCAATTGATAGGTATTGCCCTCTCAGTGATGCGGCCTTTCAGAATCCTGTACCAAATCCTTCTTGTAGGCTGGAAACATTCTCCCCCCGAAAATCCAAAACATGTTAATGGTGATGTCCTGGAACCCAATTATTGTAAAAGTCCCTTTTAAAAAAACATTATTCATTTCTGTTACAAAGTTACATTTTCCTGGCTGATCATTTTGCGAATTATATTAATGATGTAAAGATCTTAATATTGATGGCAAAGAGGGATATGACTGGGAAACATTAAGTTCAACGGTACGATCTATTAGCCAATCACAACCTAAATCCAGTGCATTGCCAACTAAAATAAATAGTTAATTGTTCCCCGATTCTTATGCAAACCGTAGTACAGAGGGAGACGTTTTCTTTTGGTGAGAAGCGATAAAGTTTATTGCTGGCCATATACTCGACCTTACATGGAGTCAATGTATGATTTAACATTGAAATTGCCAAAAATAATGGGCAAAGTGGCAGTTTTCCTTCTGACATTTCCTGGCTGGATTATTGGTGAATGATGTTAAGGGTAAAATGACCAGCCCAGGCGGTTGTCAGTACAACGTGGAAACATCTGCATCTACAGCACATAATGTTTGACCAGCATAAGGCCCAGTACACAAGGGTCAACCAGATATCAATGTCCGACAGGCATAAATAAACTGATCTGTAAACTGATCGGTAAGGCAGGATTTGAATCAGTACCGTCAGTGTTTCAGAGTGACTGGTCGTTTGGTCCGTTGAAGACCTCAGGGTGGGTCAGGGGTGCTGTGTCTTTCAATGCCATTTATTAGTAAGAAAGAATTTACAGACTAGTTTTATAATAGTTTGGATCAAGGGAATCATTACAGGGAAGGTAGAGGAGAGTCCGACAGACTCGGATCTGAAGATCTCTGTTCGGGGACACAGGGGGCAAGTTAAGTTAATTGTGATCTTAGGGTTGCACTGCATTCACAGACAATACCCCATGGAACATTAGGTGCCCCAGGGCCACAAGTAAAGAAGGACTGGAGCCCAGAACAGAAAGTAGTCAGGAGAGTTTCGTCCTTACAGTTGGTAAATGGAACTAACTTGCACATGGGGCTGCTCCATAGCTGGTCTATACTTTACATTGGATTCTCCTTAAAAGCATAATTGCTAATTACCGTACACTGGTTTCAACTGCCCGATACCACCCCGATCCTTTTTAATGTAACCAGAAAGAGGGCCTAACATGGCAGGACCTTGTCCCTGGGAGTACATTAGATCTGCTGCAATAATTTAAGAATGTTCTCTCATTGGTCAGGTCTGGCCCTGCCCCCTTGCTAGTGTCTGGGGCCTGGCCTATGGGAAGACACACTTTGCAGAAACATATCTACCATAGGTTGGGGTCTGGAGCACAACTTTCTACAGGTTCTAGAAGGTTTGGGGGTTACTGGTCCTTTAATGAACTGGGGATAGTAAAACAATTCCCATTCCACCAAAGCCAACCTGTCACACTGAGGGAGCTGCCATATGGATCCTCCAAGTGTAAAGCATTCAAATCCTTTATCTACATCTATCAGCAATTAACTATCTGCACCAGGGATTGGTCCACAGTCTGCCCCTCCCAGCTGCTTGGGGGTCGCTCTAAGGATGCTGGGAAATGTAGTCTTGCAAGTGAACAGTTAGTGTGCCTTCAAGGTGGACATAAAGGGAAACTACTGACCAGAGGGAGATTCGGTTCTTCGGGTACCGCAGCCGGTCCAGAGTCCCGAGCACCTCTGGCAGGGAACCCTCGGAATTCCGGGCGATCAGGGCGATGAGGACGGTGGGAGGCCGGAGGGGAGACTCTGGGTTGTATCGCTCCTCCGGGAAGTATCCGGCGCCCAGACCCGCTAGGAACAGTAGCGGCAGGAGAAGGAGACTGGGACCGGCCGGGGACATAGCGGAGAATCCGATCACTCAGCCTCGACACTTGACTGGAACATGCGATACTGTCACTTTAAATGAAGGGGCGGTGACTGAGCCCCAGCTGCGCAGCGATTGGACGAGAACGGGAAACTCGCCTTTAAGGAGCAGTCTATTTACCCTCCGACTTCGAACATTGAAAGGGGGGGATGGGGTACACACAGTCAGCTGGTGGCTCGTTCTTAAAGGGATGGGCGCACTGCCACAACTCAAAAGCCGTAATGACTAGAAAAGAAGCGCACAGCGAGAGTGGGAGCTGGTGAAGGAGGGGCGGGGACCTTGTTAATTACCCTAATGTATACGTGTACGGGCGCAGCTGTGAAACGCCCGATGTTTTGGAAACTACAACCCCCAGCATACCATTGTTGCAGAATGCTATCAAGGCAAGTCGGGAGTTGTAGTTTCCAAAACATCTGGCGTGCCCTGGTTCGAGATCACAGAGCTGAGACTACCCTAATACAGTACGACAGGGATAGGCAACCAGTAGATCTCCAGATGTTTGGAAACTACAGCTCCCAGCATTCCCCTATAAGGATTCTAGAGTTAGGGAATGCTGGGAGTTGTAGTTCTGGAGATCAACTGGTTGCCTATCCCTGCTGTACAATGTCTTCCTATGAAAGGGGAATATATTGGCATAGGGGCTATTAGTAAATGTGAAGCTGCCATATTGCACACACTAGCCCAGCTGTTCTCACAAACTGAATTGTGCAATTTAAAGGAGAACTAAAAATAAATGCATTGTTCATTGTTATTCCTGACTGACACCAGTTGTATCTCACTATAGAGCCAATGTGGGGAAATATTCAGAGATCTGCATTTAAAGGAGAACTATGGTCTGGAACCAAGAGGTATGGGGCAAAGGAACATGTTTATAAAGGCGGGAATATAAATAATCACAATATTGAGCCATTATCGTGGTCAAATGGTCTCCAGCCTGTGCCCTTTAGATATTGTACAAACTACAACTCCAAGCACCACCAGCTGAATACTGCAGGCAGGGGGTTCTGAGAGTTGGAGTTTGCAAACATCTGGAGGTTTGGATATCCCTGGCTATAAAGGTGATATTAATTCCAAATTGTACAGATGGGGTATCTTCTGGTCCCCTGCTTTATTTCATTGTCTGCTATAATACATTTAATCTCGACCAGTCTCGAACCTCAAACCACATATTTATTGACAATCCATCACTTACCTTTCTAAGCATTCCCTGAAGCTACACCTCTCCCAGTGGGACAGACATGCTCAGCTTTATCCAGGGAAACTGGGAGCTGCCCAATTAGCTACTTTGTATCTTCCTCTGCTAAACTTACACATGAAGAGGGATCAAAGCCTGACATGTTATATTAATCATTAAAATATAATTATACAATAAATGGGTTGTGGGGAATAAGAATTTATTCCATGTGATCAGTACACACACCTTCCAAATCAGCGAGCTCTATCTAATGCTAGCTATGGGCACAGCGCTCACACACCCTCATGAACTCCGCCTCCTGATCGGATAAGCAATATATGTAGTAGGAACGAAGGTGGGCAACGGCCCAGTGCAGACAAAACACTAATCTTTATTAGTAATGTAAGGGGGGAAAAACACAGGAACCCTAAATACAAAAATAAAGAGAAGGCTCCCTTATTCATTTGCATTTTTCTAAGACTGTCTGTTCATTGTAGCAAAAATAATGTGTCTGCAAGTAATAGATGTAGCAGTGGTTGGCTTTTCTGTTTGTGGACATTCACATTACATTGAGACTGAAAACCTTATGCTGGCCATCTTATCTGCTTCAACATCTTCCTGTCCAGCGGTTCTTACCTGTGACATTCCCTGGGCAGATTTCACTTTACGATAAAGCTTTAATATCGGTCGTAAAGTGCATCGAGTTCAGGTAACATGGCAGGTAAGTTACTAGTGTATCAGCACCTTTAGTTTACCCTAAATTAGTAACCAGTGTGTGTGTAGTAGGGAGCAATGCAATGTGGCAACCACTGGTAGGACTGGTGAATAGCATTTCCTAACCCCCAAGTTTAAGGTGCCCCACCCGGAAGTTTATAGCCAAGTGAAGACACAACACGCTTGTGCTAACCAATTAGTACTTTATTGTCTGTGCAGTCACATGGTACAATTGGAATGTGCAAATCATTTGGAAGAAAATGGCCTCAGTGTTGCCTGACACCTAGGGGCAGATCCTAGAGGGGAGCAGATTTTTAAGGCAGCAGTCAGGCAGATTTCACAAATTGAAAGCAGGGTTTTTTTTATTCTAGGTGTGGTGAGGTTTTTACCAAGCTTGGCCTGTCAGTTCTTTTTCCAATTAAAGATTGTCCTTAAAAGTCTTACTTTCATCAATGTTTTGTTTTCTTTTTTAAAGGGTCAGAGAATAGCTGTGGCTCTATTTAGTAATTTAGTATTTAGATCTAGTAAATTCACTCAGTTCCTGGTTCTCTCTCTACTCATTGGAGTCAACAATTTATTTTTCATTTATGTGACTTTAAATTTGGTCCCAGTTTTTTTCTTTGGCTCTCGCTCTTGACCTGGGAGTTTCCCCATCTACATTCTTACACAAACTGTTCACATCCCTTTAAGGCCATTTGTCTCTGTGTCTGCCTTTAAGTGCCTATCTTTGGCCTAAATTCTGCACGTGGCCTGGATTCTGCCTTTGGCTCTTGTTCTGTCCTACTCTCCGGTTCTGCCCATGCCAGATACCACAGAGTACAGGTTGCGTGGTTCTGGACTGAAACCACCCCGGATTCCTCCTTGCTAAGAGGCTTTACAGGACTGAGTGCTTCTCCACTGGACATGTTAGTTCACGAGCAGCTGGTTCATCAAGGAACCAGAGAAGCTTTCCATTCACAGGAGAGACCCTGGCTGCTGGCAGTGGGTCGGATTCTTCCCCTTGAAGTATACGCTGTGAGAGACAATTATATTTAGGGAGCAAGTATAAAAACTGTTAAATAAACTGAACAATGTGTTTTTCAAGCCCAATGTTGTATTAGTGACCATTCCTTTTACTATACACAGAGAGCATATTGCCATTTCCTTCATAGACTGTTGTGTGTTAAGGCTTGTACACACTACACACATGCGATCGTGGGTCCCAACCCGCGACGCACAATATGTACGAACGAACATTTCGGCCGATAATTGGCCTGTGTGTAGGCACTTTATCGGCCAAAAAGGTTGTTCGTTCAGTGATCCGCCAAGTCGGTCGTTCAACGATCCCCGAACGAACAAGCGTTTCAGCCGATAAAGCGCTTACACATGGCCTGATTATTGGCTGAAACGTTTGTTCGTACACATCGCACGTGTGTACGAGCCTTATGTATTGTCTTTACCTTATTACTGCCATGTACTTTTATCAGGTTAGCCGCCATCATTAAAAACAGGTTTTACCCTGCATGTAGCAGCAGGATGCCCATGGCCTGGGCCCCAATGCTGCAATTTAGCCACGTTTTGCGATTTACAATGACATTTTAATGTAATGCGAGAATTAGGCTCCACTTTGTCCATTGTGATCCATATCTATTGCTGTCCAGATCACACATAATAGAAGTCTATGGAAGCACATGAAAAAGTGCATATAAACGGACACAAATTATAAATTAGATATTTTTAAGAAAATTTTTTACCCGGAATCCTCCTGGGAAACGCAAACACATGAAAAATTTTTCCTGAAAATCTGGTAAAAAAAGCGAAATTTTACATGAAACTGCGCCCACACCATTGGTGGTATGCATAAAGGAATCACACCATTGTGTAGCTGAAGGTGTGTAGATTCCAAGAATATATAGTTCTGGGGGGGTATTTCTAATATAGAGGGGTGTTTAGTCTGACAAATCTGAAAAGTTGCTGTAATTGGGCCATTGTCCATTGGATCACTTTGTGGCTAGTTGATTCCACGTTTGCGTGTGTAACCATACATAGGGCATACCGTTTGATTCAGGACTGTGCCCACAACAATGATGGTATGAATAAACAAACTTCCGCGTTACATAGCTGAAGGTGTGTAAATTTCAGGAATATATAGTTTGTGGGGGTTATTTCTAAGTTACGGGGGTGTTGTGGAAAAAACTGCAGACTGTCCAAATTCGGAGTTGGCTAAATATTTTCGCTGTTTCTGAGCCATCGTGCATTGTATCACTTTGTGGCTTTTCGCTTCCACGTCCACGTGTATAACCACACATATGGCATACCGTTTGATTCAGGACATTTGGGAGATTGATATTTGGTAACTTTTTTTACATTCCATTTGGCATGATTTCTACCTTTTTGAATGTTGTTTGATGTTAATTTTTTTGGAAAATCTGGTAAAAGTGCAAACTTCTACGAAGAACTGCGCCCACACCATTGATAGTATGAATGAACAAACTACAGTGTTACATAGCTAAAGGTGTGTAGATTTCAGGAATATATAGTTTGTGGGGGGTATTTCCGAGTTGGGGGGGTGTTTTGTGGAAAAACTGCAATTTCAAATACAAAACTGGCTAATTTTTTTTTGATGCTACTGACATTTGGCACTGGTCACGCTCTGGGTTAGTTGGTAGCCATGTCTCTGGGTACACCCATGAATGTGGCATACCGTTTTATTCGGGAGGGGTTAGGCTTTCATATTTGAGATGCGTTTGAACTTTCCTCTGCAGTTTTTAGCTGAAATCCGCATTGATTTTGTCTCTGATTTTACAGTTGAGGACAAAAAGGAAAATGCGGGAAAATAACTTACAATTGGACGAAGAGCTGCGTCCGGGTATCTGCATTTTGATCGAAACTTACCTCACTCACAAAATCCGGCGGGTGTGTAGTTTCTAAAAATATCTCACTTGTGGGGATATTTTAGTTAATTTGGAAGATATTCTATGTTAACTGTCAGTAGTGGTTATACATTACAATCTCACTTGTGGGGATATTTTAGTTAATTTGGAAGATATTCTATGTTAACAGTGAGAAGTGGTTCTACATTTTAATTTGGTATAATATTCTTGAAGGTGCAGTTTTAGTTTGGGGGGGTCTCCTGTACAGGAAAAGTGGGCTACCTACATATATCTGGTATCGTTGTACTCGGGAGTATCAGAGCTTTTAGAAACAGTAAGATTTTTGTGCGTAACCTTAAGATAACTATAAGTAAAATTTTACATATTTTACCCATAATTCCAGTAAAATTTCCACAAAAGTTACAAAATTCTGTTACCGTGTTAAAGTAGACTTTGTGCTGAAAAAAACAATGTATAATATTCCTGATTTACTGCAAGGTTTCCTACTGTAAAATGAGTCTAAAGCAATTAAGGGAAAAATCCTGAAAATTCTTCTGGCAGTTAACGCAAAAAAAAAAAAATGAAATTCTTCTGGCAGTGAAAGGGTTAAAATAAAATGTAAAATATTTATCCAAGAAACTAACCTGTGCACAACCTGAGGACAAAGGACCCTGCCCCTGCCATAAACATGCCCAATACATATATTTTGTAGAGACCGAGCATCAGAGCTGATAAGCGCAGTTGTTGTCAGTTGTAGCCATGGGAACGCCGCGCGTACGTTCCCATTGGCCGTCGGCAGCAGATGTAGGGTCAACCAAGTCCCGAGTACGGAAGTGACCGAGTGCGCATGTACAAACACCAGCTTGCGCGCGTCGGGTAGATAACAAGTAGGCGGGCATCAGAGACAAGGATAAGACGGCCGTACAGCATTCCGTTTGGCAGAGGCAGCAGATTGGAACAAATATGGCACAGATTAATCTGAGATTCCAGGTATGGGTTAATGTTACTATAAACTACTATATTAGCCAATGTCGTTTTTTTCAGTGGAGATACCCTTTAAAAGGATATGTACACTTTAAAACCAACTTTATTTGAGCAGATGTGGCATTAAAAGTAAGTATGTGTAATTCTTTTTTTTTACTAACCCCCCATAGCCTACCTTGCAGGCTTCCTTTTTTTGGATATGGCTACTGGAGCTCCACCCCCACAAGATCTTCAGGGAACCCCATCTCCAGGAGGTCCGAGGTAAGGCTTGTGTGTAGTGTGCAAGCGCCCAATGTCACTGCGCCGTTCCCGTGAACGTGTGTGCGCATGATGTTACCACGCTGTGACGCAGCAGCGAGACGACATCACACGCACACACATTCCTAGGAACGCCGCCAGTACACATGGCGCCATGACGCGTGCGCCTGCTCGGATCACCTGGAGATGGGGTTCCCTGAAGATCTGGTGGGAGTGGAGCTCCAGTAGCCATATCCAAAAGAAGGAAGCCTGCAAGGTAGGCTATGGGTGGTTAGAAAAAAAAAAGAATTACACATTTACTTTTAAAGCCACAACTATCTGCCCAATTAAAGTTGGTTTTACATTGTACAGATCTTTTAAAAAGCTTGTTGTTCAAAATATAATAGTGTAAGTTTTCCCTGATTTTTACAATTGTTATTGGTATATATATCCCAAGCACATGCGCAGATCCTTCAGAGCAGCATCGGACTCCTTGACCCTGCTCCGGCTGAGAGAGCCAATGGGAACGTAAGAGTTTCGTTCCCATGGCAACAAAAACAGCCGGGAGTGCAAGGGAGCCGGCGTACTAATGATTTCTTGGGCTGTTTCCTCCAAAGTAATTTCGTTCCCATGGCAACAAAAACAGCCGGGAGAGCAAGGGAGCCGGCTACTAATGATTTATTGGGCTGTTTCCTCCCAAGTAATAAAAATAGTTTGCATACTACCAATAGTGATTTCTCTGTAACACATTGACCAATAGTAATCCCTCGCTAACACATTGACCAAGTGATCCCTCTCTAACACAACACAATGACCAACAGTGATCCCTCTCTAACACACTGACCAATAGTGATCCCTCTAACACAATGACCAATAGTGATCCCTCTCTAACACGTTTACCAATAGTCATCCCTCTCTATTACATTTACCAATAGTGATCCCTATGTAACACATTTACCAATAGTGATCCCTCTCTAACACGTTTACCAATAGTGATCCCTCTCTATTACATTTACCAATAGGGATCCCTATGTAACACATTTACCGATAGTGATCCCTCTCTAACACGTTTACCAATAGTGATCCCTCTGTAACACGTTTGCCAATAGTGATCCCTCTATTACATTTACCAATAGTGATCCCTCTCTAACAGTTAGTATACCAATCAGATTCTTTCCCAATCACAATTGTTTACAATCAGATTCTTCCAGAAAGCATACCAATAAGATTCTTTCTGAAAGTACCTGATTGTAACCAATTCTGACTTGAAAGAATCAGATTATCTGTTCCCCAGACCACACCCCAGGTCCCAAATTCCTTTAAATTCAAGCTTTCTATTTGCAGTGACCCATGAAAATAGAATGTGTAATCTTGAAAAACAGTTCGGTCGTGAGTAAAGTTATTTTTTTTACACTTCTGGATGTATGTACATTTTTCCCAGACCATTTTCCAGGTCCACAGGCAGAACGGATTTTAGCAGTTCCGCCCATCTCTCAAAACCCTAGATTTAAATATCTTCCTGTATAGATTTATCAAAACAAATCAATAAACAAACAGAAAAATGTGATAGTTATATAAAAAATATAAGATGGATAATGTCTGTCTTATCTAGATGTTAGGCTGCACTTTATGTATATTTAACATGTATTTCTAAAGCACAAACACGTCCAGTACAATCCAAAAGATGTGTATATATATATGTCCCCTCTAATACCTATTGGGGTACACCCAATAGCTTCCCTTCTGCCCCTTTATATTGTGTAAAATATTAATTTAGGGGATGTGACACTAATAGAACCAGGATTTCATAGGATTTCTTTTATTTTACTCTATCCTCCCCATCCCTTTTTTATTAGCCATGTTGTCAAGGGGGCTAAACAATTCTGTCTGCCTCTAATGGTCACTCAAAGCTAGCATGTACTCCTCCACCCATCCTTGATCAGTTTGATTATGTAGGACGTATCCAAGCAACATAACAGAGGAGGAGGAGAGAGGTTGTAACAGACATTCCCACCAGCCACGCCAAGTGCTGTGTTGGCCGGGTAGGAGGCGGGCTTTTAGCACTCATCTTTGCTGTGAAATATCTAAGGGAGGGTAGCACGGTTGAAAATGTGAATAAGCGATTCCAGCTTCTGTAAAGTGTGGACATGTAATGGGGGCGATGTTATTTTTTTTTTCATATTGTTGTCATTTAATATATATGATATTATAAGTCAGTGTATTAACATATGTATATAGTTCATTTTATATAGCTTTTGCCTAAAAGTGAGCTCACTATTAACAACCATTGCCAGCTGGATTCAATAGGTCTCCTAAGATGGACAGTTATAATGTAGAAGATCATGGTAATAAGTTGGTCCTGTAAAGGGTTAACAAGACACTCTGGCTGCAGCGGCTTCTCCTGCAAACCAGGTGCTGTCAGTCTCTGTACTATTTTAGGCAGCACAATGTCACTTTTTATGCTTTAAAATAAGGCACAGATACAGGTAAACATTACGATTGGCGGGGCTGTAACAACACAATGACAATGGGTGGCAGAGTGTCACTTTACACAGCAGCCTGTACCTCAGGATCTGTTTACACTGACAGGAATAATGTCACTCACCACAGCTTTCTATGATAGCAGTTCAGTCTCAGCTGTTTTCTCTATTACACTCACTGCTCCCAGTCTGATATCTGCCACTAATTGAAAGCAGCTCAGGTCCTCGTCAGCTCTATTCAGGAAACAGCTTCAATGTTCAGTGTACTTAATGGCTCCACTGAAAACCTATTAGGATCCAGTCTCTTTTCCCACCTAGGGCAGAAGAGTTCCTGTTCCTTACAAGTCAATACTCAGCACCCCCCTCAACTTTCTTTACCTCAGAGACCCCTGTCCCTTCTCACCTTTTCTTCTTCCTGCCCAAAACAGAAACTCCCTTTTCATTGGCTGCCTCCACACAGAGCAGACTAGGAAAGCAGAACCAGTTGCCCTGGTAACCTAACATTTCAGTATGCATACAAGAGGATGTTAAACTACTCTACACTATAAAAATAACTCAGGCATTCTAGGAAATCTAGATATGTGCAATTGTATACCAAGATTGGCAATTTTACATATAGATTTTTACCAATAAGAAATGCAATTGTATTTGGAAAGCAAATGTTTATATTTGCATGCAGTTATATGGATACCTTTATCAGATAAAAACCGAAAATAAATTTTAAAAAAAAATTTGAAAATTATTTTTAGGAGCTTAGGCTAAAAATTGGTAATGGACCAGTTAACAGAGGACAAAAGGCTTCCTATTTATCTGTATTAGTAAACTTTTTAAACTCCTCAGTTTTGGTAAAACTTATTTTCTCAACATTGTCCCTGATATTAGGTCAATTGGATGTTTAACATCTCATCAGGCAGAATCCCTTGACCACAATCTGGATATGTCCACTCAGTCTGAACTGCTTTTTTGTAATTGAATTGAATATTAATAAAAGGAATAACAAGCCAACTAGTGTATAACCTGTTTAAATGGATAGAATGCCTTCTAGGTTTCAGATCTTCACTTTTGCTCCAGATCCAAAGGCAAATTAAGAGCTGGCACAAAAATTAACTCAGGATGTCACTGGGAATCATGGTAAAATTTAGAGAAACAAGCTATATATTAACTCTGGTTTTTGAAAGCTAAACATTATAGATTTTAACCCTTATGTGTGCACTTGTCCACTATAGATATATTATTATACTAACAGTAAAGATGTATATAAATATACAAATAATATATATTTAACTTACATGTGTATTCAAGCGGTAGGACATGAGCTCAAACTCCCCATCTGGAGGAATAAAGGATATAGTTCTGTCATTTTCAAATCTTGATAGGCGTACGCACTGGTGGAATTTAACATCTTCCAGTTCCACAGATTTGCTCTTTCCACCTATAAGAATTAGAATTGTAAAATGTAATCCCATAGCCTCAAAAAGCAATCAGTATGTCTACCAAATGACATTTAATGCATAATGGTAAATACTGCTATAAAATGGACTGGAAGGCAGAGGCCACAATATGGCTGACGGCAACTCGTGGGAAAAGCATGGGCACATTGCTGCGCATGTCCACTTGCACTGTGATCCGTGCACTAGTCCGCAATTGGAGTGCATGTGATCCGCATGTGATCACATGCTCTCCGAAAAGAAGAGTGCCACGCGTTCAATTTGGCCTCCCATTGTGGCAGTGTTTCCAAGCTCTTTGATACACTGCAGCAATCCCTGTAAGAATGACTAAAAAAAAAATGCGGATTATAGGACAAATGCAAAATGTGTATATATCTGGCACAGTTAATATCTCAATAATATATATAGAAACACTGTGCTTACAAATGCCATAACCTCAAAATGTAAAGAAATATGTTGAATGAGAACTAAAGCTAAAATGTAAAGAGCTTAATATTTCCTCCAGGTTTTGAACGTTCGTAGAGGCTCCCCTCAACACTAGAAATAATAGGCAAATCCTGTTGGGTCCAAGTAGATTGGTCTATCATTGGCCATTTTTTTGGTGAAAAATTAGCTAAACGCCCAGCCAACGAAATACTACCATTACAAAGTAACTAATGTGCCAATTATTCATTGTTTATACTATTGTTTGCCTAGTTCAGATTGGTGTAAAGTTGCAAATGTCATTGAATATTTAATAAAAGCCTATCTAAAAATAAGTCAAGGCAAAATATTGCTTTTGAAGTATTGAATTTAACAATTTATTAATTTTTCAATGCCTGGTGTTCTCAAGCTCAGGGCCCTGAGGGAGCTTGCAGAGTACCCCTAGATTTTTAAAATGAATTATTTTGCCCCTAATTTAAAAATTGTTGGCACATCTAGTTAAACTGAATGAGCATTGATGAATTATACAGTTGTAACTTAAGCTCTTTAATTGTGATGCAAAATATCAACCTTACGCAAACCATTTTATTATAATACCGACTGATAAATTTTCAATCTGCTTTGTAACATTTGTTTTTCTTTAAAATCAGGAGTGACTGACAACAAAGAAACTTAGATAATAACTTAAAACTATATGCTTTATATACTATGGGTGAAAAAACTATTTCTGTACAATGCAGAAAACTTTCTCTTAGGACGAGCAAACGTAATACTAAAACAGCAAATAGAACTTACGCCCTGTATTTTCAAAGAGAACTTTGTCATTTAATCCCAGACGAAGTTCAGGCATTCCAGAGAGAAACACACGCATTTTGATGGATCCTACAATCTCACTTCGTAATACATTACCATTTGCGCTCACCTAGAAAGTAAAATAAAATTAAAAAAATGAAACACACTACATTAGGCACAATTCACACTAAACCGAGTTTATGAATCACATTAGCACAAGGGAAGGTCTAGTCTTAAAGTGTACATTTTAAACATGATTTTGGCACCTGCACTTATTACCGCTGCATATATTCAAACAATTAAACTAATTACTGTGGAGATAGTAACAAATTCTATACAGCATACTTTTAAATCATAACAGCATATTGCAACCAATGTTGGATGGTACTTTATTACCATGTCAATGCAGATGTGTATTTTTAAAGTATTCAGCATAGTATGTTGAATAAAGACATACTGTACCTCCATCTAGTCCAACCTACTAAGTATTACCCACATTTCCTGCCTAACAGCTGATCCAGAGGAAGGCCAAAGAAAAAAAAAGGGAAAAAAAATTCTTCGGTAAATATACCTAGATCAACTCCAACTTTATGCATCAATACCAGTAACATGCAACATTCTTTGTTTTTTTAAACTAATCCAGACTTTTTTTTTTTTTTTTATAAACTATCCAATGAACCCATCTTTAACACATCCAATTAAAGACTGTTTCATAGTTTTAACTTTTAGGATGTACATGTCCTCTGACATGTTCTAATGGTGAACAATGCCCCAGATAAGTTTATTGTATGGCCCATTAGTAGATTTAGGCACAGTGCCTTTTCTCTAGTGTGCTAATTGTAACTTATCCAATCCAGTCTTAATATTCAAGCTCCTCTAGTCCCCTTTTTAATTTAGTTGCCCTTCTCTGGATAATTTCCATTTCCTTCTTGTACACAGGATTCGAAATCTGCACCACAAATGAGGCTTATGAGTGCTTGAATCTATACCCCTATTCATAGACGACCATCTTGCGAGCTTAAGTGGTTTCTTATCTACCAAAACTCGAATATTCTTTTACAAAAGAAATGCACTTAACACAGAGTAATTTATAGTTTAAGCAGCACAATGATTTTTAGGTATAGGTTAGCAACAGAAGTTTGCTATATTTATTATACAATTCATATGATCTGTAAACTACTACTAAAGAATAGAACCCATGCAATCTGCAACATGCATTTATCTTATGCTGTAAGATTCTGTGTGCTAATCGAATGTTGAATGTGCTTGTGTGGTAACTTGCATGTATTTTTTCTTCAGTTTCTGAAATAAATGCAGCTTATGCCTATGGTACTCTTTTGAGGTTTTAGATCATTATTATAAATATTTTAAGACAAAATCATACCTACAATAGTGTAATCTTACATGGATAAATACATGTAAAGCACAAAATGAATTGCATTATACCAGTAGATTCACAGACTCTATAACATCAAGGAAAACTTCATTCTTTCTGTATTTAATTCCTTCTGATCTCCAAGACACTGCATTTGTTACTGTGGCTGGAGGACGAGGAGCCCCAGTTTCTAGCTTATGGCCTTCTTGAGTGATGTACCTATAGTCACAAAAAAAGAAGAATTTTTTGAAGATTTAATCTATACAAATAATGAAAGTATGACTGCCACTTTGGAGCAAAAGAGTAACTCTTTTCTAAAGCTAGTTACTAACCTGCAACCATTTTAATTTCTTTCCTCTCCCTTTGGGAACTTAATGATGATGCTCTGTCCCAGCAAGACATGTTCAAGATTGAGACTTTGGGGCAGAGCAGTGGTGATAGTGATGTCATAGATCTCAGTATCTAGCAAAAAACACTTTATACCGCTGTAACTTTAGAAAGACTGCAGCTAGAAGCATGATCCCAGAATAATTTTAAAAAGGTAGGAGTGTGCGCTTTTTTTTTTTTAATAAACAAATGTGTTTATTTAACACACGACATTTCGGCGTCCAACATACTCCATCAGACAATCAAGCTCTTTATAATAAAAGGCCACTTGTATGGAGACCAATGTTCCCTTTTAAACACATTGGGGAAATTACAATTTCTCACTGGTCCGACCAGCCCACCTATGGCTGGTGGAGCTGATAAAACACATTTACGGGTGCCAAGAGAGCTAAATTCAGTTTTATCTAGACCATTAAATTAATCTTTCCAGATTAATTTAAAGGCTCATAAACACATGCGATCGGTGGGCAAACACCCAACACACTATGTGTATATAGTTCATTTTGGCCCACAATTGTGCCTTGTCTGTAGATGTGTATTTGGACTAGAAAAAAGCAGACGTAATGCCAATATTCAAAAGGGTAGTTGTTCACAGCCTGGTAATCATGGACCTGTTAATCTAACATCGTTGGTAGGGAAATACTACTTATAAGGTACAGAATATATAAATACTGGAAGTATTTTCCAGTAATCGGTGTCCAACTAACTTGTTTGATTGCATGCAGAGAGTAGTTCTAAGGGGGGTAGTGTCAGGGTTCTGTAATTGAAGGGGAAAAAGTGGGGGAGCTGTTAAGAGTGTATACAATTTCAGGTGACCAGAACACATATCATAAGTACATAGAAGGTTGAACTAAGACATATGTCCCTCTAGTCCAACTTATATAGCCTACTCATTAACCATACCTACATGATAGTGTGGCCTAGGCATGACAGATGATCCAGGGGAAAACTAATAAGGGAGAAAAAATCCTTCCTGACTCTAAATAGCAATTGAAAGGATCCCTGGATCAACAACCAACATGTTCTATTGGTGAACAATGCCACAGATAGTTTATTGTATGGCCCATTAATGTATTTATACAGTAATCATATCCCCACGCAAACACCTTTTTCGCTAGTGTACATAATTGTTACTTATCCAATCGGCCTTCATATTCAAGCTCCCATATTCCCTTTATTATTTTAGTTGCCCTTCTCTAAACCCTTTCCAATTCCAAGATGTTCTTTTTGTATACAGGATTCCAAAATTGCACTGCATATTACAAATGATGGCTTACCAATGCTTTGTAAACTGGGATAACATTTGTTTGTTATCCACCAAAGATTCTTTTCAAACAGGGATTCACAGAGACATCTATAGTATAAGCAGCACAAGTACAAAATGCATCACCTTACATTTATCAACACTGAATCTCATCTGCCACTTAGCAGTCCAATGTAAAAATATTATTCTCCCTCTTTACAAGGCACTGGTAAGGCCTCATTTGGAATATGCGGTGCAGTTTTGGAATCCCATATATAAAAGGGACATCCTAGAAATGGAAGCAGTTCAAAGAAGGGCAACTAAAATAATAAGGGGAATGAAGGGAATCGCCTATGCAGGCAGATGTTGGGCCTGTTTACATTGGAGAAACGTTGTTTTTGCGGGGATATGATCACTTTATACAAATATATTAATGGGCCATATAATAAACTCTCTGGTGCATTGTTCACTAATAGGTCATATCAGAGGACTTGTGGACATCCCGTAAGATTAGAAGAAAAGAAGTTTCATCTTCAGGTTAAGAAAGGTTTCTTTACAGTGAGAAGGGTAAAAAGGTTGGACTCGATTCATGTATGTCTTTATTCAACCTCAATTAATATGTTACTATATAATTACAGTCGTCAAATATGACAATCTATCTAGATCTACCTGTAACGATTGCATATCCTCCGTAGCTTTTAACGGTCGAAAAAGTTTTATGTCGTCGTCAAACACAGAGACCTTGCTGTCAATACGGACTTCCAAATCATTAATTAACAGATTAACTAGAAGTGGCTCCAACACAGAAACTGTGGCACCCCCAAATTCCTACTCACTTCCTCATAAAAGCTAAACAAGTTAGTTTGATAAGATCTATTCCTCCTAAATCTATGTGGATTACTACTTATGGAGGTCACACCTTAAAACATACTCTATAATATGTATTAAAATTTCCAGTATCTCCCCCACCAGTAAACTTACGGGGGGGGGGGGAGAGAAGGCAAGACTGGATACTTACTCTTGTAAGATTTTGCTGTCGGTGGTTTGAGGATAGCCAAAATCCATTAACTCATCTAGAAGCTCATAAATAATAACAAAATTATCACGTATACTTTCCTCTTCTAGTTCTTTGAAATACTCTGAAAATACCTAAAATAAAAAAACAAAATTTACTAAAAGTGGCATAAAAGTACATAGAAAATAAATGGCACTAAAAACAATGTTTTCTTGCACTCTCAAAAGTTATTTTTAAAAAGAGATTTGATACAATTTTTATTATACTTTAGCATTACGGAGGAGTTAGAATTACAATGATGTGGGCCGAAAACACGTACCTGGACCACTTTATACAAAAAGGAGAAAACCAAGGACACACAGGCATTCTTCTTAGACGTTGCAACAACTAAGAGTGTTAAGTTAAAAAAAACAATATGGCACAAGAAAGCAGCAAGAAATGCAACATTATAAAAAAAAGTGATAATTAACATACAGAATGCCCTACCAAATACAAAATTTGGGACAGATGGACATCATTACCAACAAACTGTGCTCACCACATTTGCTACAGTTCAATGCATCAACAAATACAATTAAAACTACTATAACCGCTAATTTTAATGAATTATAAAAACCTTTTTAAATATAACCCTTTTAAAATCTAAGCGATCTAGTTTATGAATTTAAAGAAACACAGTGATTTCATCCAAAAGCTTATGCTGGTAGATCACAATTCCACTTATGTTAATAGATATAGATTTGTCCAGGGATGGGGGGGGGGGGTAGGGGTGGATGTGGTTGAGCTAACAGACTACCAATCAGTTTATCGTTTAGGGGGTATTTCTGTCAGGGGTCTTCTTTTGTGTACTAAGCCCCAGGTTATAGATGGGTTATTACCTAAATTGCCACCTATTCTACAGTGAAAAAGCACTGTCAACTATTATAAGCTTCATAAATGAACAGTAAAATCTTTTAAACAGAGCATATTCACAAACAAGCCGTGTCTTACTTTTCCCTGGAAAAAGCCTGGGGAATTGAACATGTAACCTCATGTACTTTCTTGCTTAAAGCAAAGCTCTATAACATTATATCAATAGAAGATAGTACATGCAGAAAAGGGGATTTTTATGTTTTACTCACCTGTAAAATCCTTTTCTCTGAAGCCATAAGGGGGACCCAGGAACGCAGGGGTTAAGTACCTTTCTCCAGGAGCGGACACTTTAAAAATTGAAAGACTGAGGCTCCAGTGCTCCTCCCCTCAGCTATAACACTCTGAGCACCGGAAGCCTCCTCCAGTTGGTTCCAAAGAGGAAGCGTAAGCAAACAACAAAGTAATATACAGTAGAATAAACAAGAAAAAATTAACAGGCAACAAGCCAAGATAATGTCAACAATAGGACATTTTCGGGACACTCCAAAATCCCGAAATTGTCAGGGTGGGCACACAAAAAAACGTTAGGCCTCTGCAGTTCTGAGAATAGAGCCGCCCAAGGCTGTATCCTTCTCTGCAAAAACTTGTAGACGATAAAATTTGATAAAGGAGTGAATGGAAGACCAAGTTGCTGCCCAACATATCTGGACCACCATGGCGAGCCGCCCAAGAGGTTCCAACAGCCCTAGTAGAGTAGATCCTCAGAGCTCTCACTAAGTCAAGACAGTGCAAACCACGCTCCTAGGAAGAAGACTGATTCGGAAAGAAGGCTGGAACAATGATTTCCTGATTGATATGGAAAGACAAGACCACCTTTGGCAAAAAGTTTCCGATGAAAGTATATAGAAAGAGCAGATACCTGACCCTTGAGAGCACTGAGAGAAAGACCACTGTCAAATCCTTTTTGAAGGAAACTAAAGACTCTAGATAGAACGAATCTGGATGGAGGGAAACCCCTGGATGAGCTCCACATTACATACTTTTGCCAGATCCTATAATAGACCTTAGATGAAGATGGTTTTCTAGCCGCTAACATAGTAGGTATCGCTGATAACGGTAACCCTCGTCTTCTCAGTATGGTGGACTCAACTGCCACGCCTTTAAATGGAGGCGCTGAAGATCTGGATGTCGGAAGGGTCCTTGTAAAAGCAGGTCTGGTCGCAGCAGGAGTGACCATGGTTCCCCGACTGACATGGAGAGAAGATCTGGAAACCAAGCTCTCCTTGGCCACCGAGGGGCGATGAGAAGTACTGGAACTCGTTCCCATTTTATCTTCTTCAGAACCATGGGTATCATAGGTGTTGGCGGAAAGATGTAGACCAGGCAGAATTGCCAAGGTACCACCAGAGCATCTACGAAGACTGCCAGAGGGTCTCTTGTCTTGGCGCAAAAGGTCGGAACCATGTCTCAAGAGGCCATCAAGTCAATGTCCAGTGTCCCCCATCTCTGTGTCAGTTCCTCGAACACCTCCGGATGGAGAGCCCATTCTCCTGGATCGAGGGTGACTCGACTGAGGAATTCGGCCTCCGTGTTGAGGACTCCAGGTATGTATATTGCCGACAGTGTTGGTATGTAACATTCTGCCCAGGTTAGAATACGGTGTGGTTCTGCCATTGCCATATTGCTGCCCCCTTGATGATTTATGTATGCCACAGCCATGGCATTGTCTGACTGTATGCGGACGTTCTTGCCCGTCAGAAGGTCTGTCCAGTGAGACAAGAGCAAGAAATATTGCTCGTAACTCCAGGACATTGATAGATAGGTAGGTTTCTTCCTTGGTCCAAAGATCTTGGGCTTTAAGAGAGCCGCATATCGCTCCCCATCCTTGGAGACTGGTGTCCGTCGTCACTACCGTCCACATGGGTAGGCAAAGAGTTTTGCCTGCCGCCAAGTTGTTCTCCAAGGTCCACTAGGTTAGAGAAGACTGAACCGGATGCGGGAGATGGATCCAAGAGTCCAACGACTGTTGGGATTTGTCCCAACTGTGAAGATGATGTCTCTGGAGGGGGCGTAGATTGAAAAGTGCGTACGGAACTGCTTCCACCGATGACACCATCTTCCCCGCTAGACACATCGGTTGTCGAATTGAGATTGGTTTGTTGGTCTGAGCCTGGGTGGTCAGCCTCTTAAGTGATGCGATTTTATCCTGGGGAAGGATGATTTTGTGGATGGCTGTGTCAAATAACATCCCCAGGAAGATCATTCGTTTCGAAGGAGTTATAGAGGACTTCACCCGGTTTATGATCTATCCGAATCGAGACAGGGCTGTCATGCACTGAGAAACATCTTGTTGCGCTAACTCGAAGGATGCTGCCTTTATTAATAGGTTGTCTAGGTAAGGGAGGATAAAGATTCCCTGAAGTCGAAGAAAGGCAGCCTGACTGGTCATGACCTTGGTGAATACCCGCGGCGCTGAAGCTAGGCCAAATGGTAGGGCCGTGAACTGGAAATGCCTGGCACCTATGGCAAATCTGAGAAAACGGTGATGACTGGTCCAGATGGGGATGTGGAGATACGCGTCCCGAATATCTAGGGAAGTGAGATAGTCGCCTGGTTTGATTGCCAGTATCACTGATTGCAGCGATTCCATCTTGAACCTGACTTTTTGCACATAGACATTGAGTGCTTTTAGGTCAAAGACTGGACGAAAAGCTCCGTCCTTCTTCGGTACCAGAAAGAGATTTGAGTAGAATGCCCGAAATCTCTGATCTCTTGGAACTGGGGCTATGACCCGTGCCTGGAGAAGAGACAGAACGCAATTGTTGATAGCTTTTTGGCGGCTTGGACATCTTGGAATGCGAGAAGGAAAGAAACGAGGAGGAGGCTTCCGATGCTCAGAGTGTTATAGCTGAGGGGAGGAGCACTGGAGCCTCGGTCTTTTAATTTTTAAAGTGTCCGCTCCTGGAGAAAGGTACTTAACTCCTGCGTTCCTGGGTCCCCCTAAGGCTGTAAGAGAAACTTTATATTTTGTTAGGAACATAATGGAGACCAAAACAAAATGATTGTGTAGAAAATATTGTAGTGCCGTATTAGTTCAATATATAGATGTAAAAAAAGAGTACTGTGATACTTTTTCTATGGACTAATAACGGTTAATTTAGTTGACAAGCTTTCGAGGGCTATACCCTCTTCATCAGGTCAGAGCAGTACTGATTTTAACAAAGGTTTAACAAAGTAAAAAGCCAGTTACAAAAGATAATAAGATAAGCAAAACAACAAGGGGGGGACAAAAAAAAAGGTGCCAAGGAAAGTGTAAAGGGCAATAAAATGAGAGGAGAGATAACAGAATAGTGAAGTGGTCAAGAAATGCAAGGGGGGAAGGGAAGGCAGGGAAGACCAAAAAAACCCCAACAAACAGGTAAATGTAGAGGTAATAAAATAGAGATAACAATAGTGAAGTGGTAATGAGAATAGGACGGGGGAGGAAGAGTAAGAGTAAGGGGAGAGAAGGGGAAAGAAGAAAAAAAAGGGGCAAAACAGAAAAAAGAAATATATAAAAATAAAAAAAAATTGGTAAGCGGGAGCTAGGATGTGAAAAGTCAATTATTCATAATGTGAAAGGAATCCCATGTCCTGGTTCAAACCATTGTTTTTAGAGTCAAATAATAAGATCATTTTAGCTTCAAATGATTTTCTTGGCTGAGTGTTGCTAAAATGTCCCTTTAAGATTTGGACCTGGAAGTTTTTCATAGTGTGTGGCTGTGAAAAATGGTGTCCTATATATTAAAGGGTAAGACATCTGATCTGACATTTTCTAAAAAGGTGGTGCTGTTCTACAGTTGTAGTATATATAGCTAGATATAGGCAGACAGAAATAAGATAGACAGACAGAGGCAGATGGATAGACAGATATACAGAGATAGACAGAGACAGACAGAAATATTAGACAGGCAAAAAAATGATAAATCAGCACATTATATTTGGGGTTATATTAATAAATGTTTTGGGAGATCCTAGTAAGAGGTCACTGGAGGGACACAAATTAGCATACCTGGTTTGAGTGACAGGTCTTTCCCTGTACATTCTGTTATTTAAAATGAAGATTTCTGAGAATCTACAGCTCAGACTTCAAATCTGAAAAAAGTGTTGGAGTAGTGGACCTTTACACTATCTAAAGGTATAGTTTTTGAAAATTCGACTTTTGGAAGAATAGATACCCTTTAATAAAAAGACAGCTAATATAAAGGCATATATCAGATGTAAAAAAAAAAAACCTTTAAAAGGAATAGTTCACTCTCGAATTGAACTATTCCTTTAATATACTGACTGAAGATCGGGAGGTTAAGGAGCAATGCCTTACCTCCCAATCTTCAATCAGTATTGCAGGGCCCGAGAACGAAGATGGGAGCTAACTTATCTTTTACGCGATCCACCGCGGCCAAGCTGGAATCTCCGACCGCTTCACTCTCCTGTACAGTCATAGCGCACATAATGTTCCTTAACCTACCGATCTTCAATCAGTATATTAAAGGGATAGTTCAATTCGAGAGTAAACTATTCCTTTAACTTACATTATCTGTGTGTTCTTATTAATCCAAATAAATTTGAAGTGGTTGATTCACATTTTTCTACTTGTTTCTGTGTTTTCATATTATTCCACATTGGTAAGGATAGGCTGGTTGCACTTTGTAGTTAAAAAGGTATTTAATGAGGTGGTTCAGCAGTAAAAATAGTAGAAAATAACATTTTCAAATAAAAATCAAAGGGTCATTGCAGCCAGTAGCTTATTTTGAGCTGTGATCAGCATGTTATGCTAGGTTTCTGGCTTTCTAAGGATGAAAATGACTTTTGTCCATTGTGTTGTTTGGATTATTAAAAATGCAATTATTGCAGTCAAAATCAGCAAACCAAACCAGAAGTGCCATTATACATTGGATGCTGCCTGCCATCTTAAAATCTAAAAATTATTTCAGCTCTTTTAGCTTGTGCAAAGTGGTGGTTTTGGTGTTCTGGGTCTGATGTACAGCGATAGCTGGGTTTTCTTAGTGGCCCTCTATTTGGTGCTTTATAATATTGCTTGAATTAATGTGTGGTTTGTTAAAGGGCAAGCAAAGCAACATCTAGTGTTGTATATAAATACCTTTAAACTTATTCTGGAATATGGAAAATAGGACGCGTAAATATAATGGGATAAAAATCCCAATGCAAAGTGTTAAAAGCACAATATTAATATATATTTATATATCTCGGAGCACTCCTGGGTCTTAGTGATAAATACTTTATTGTGACAAAGCTGGTTGACGCATTTCGGACAAAGATCTGGCCGTATCTTTGGCTGAAACGCGTTGACCAGCTTTGTCACATTATTTATTACTAAGGAGTGCTCCGGTATTTCAGTTACTTTTTTATTGCTATTGAGGGAAGCACCTGGGCGGATGTGCTAGTAGTCGTATATATCCCTTATATTATATAAATAAATTTATAAATTCATGGGGAATACATTGGGTTTTTCGGAGGTACTATGTTGGTGGGGGTGGATAAAAGTAATATAAATGGGGACAGTGTTATGTGTTTAAGCACTTAAAGGGCATCTATAGTGAAAAAAATACATTGCCCCTTTGCAAAGTTAAATTCATGTAATCTGTGCTGCCTTAATCCTATCTCTGTCAGTGACTTTGTTTAACCATGGTGTCAGATCTGTGTGCAGCACTCCCTCCTTCCCCCTCCCCTCTGTTACCTCCTCCATGTCTCAACTCCGGCTAACCGACAAGCTTATCATGTGCAGTAGGAGTTAAAAGTTCAACATCCTGAAAAACACACCCACGCACAGTGGCCAATAGAAAGCAAGCTGTCCTGGAGATACGGAAGAAGGAGAACAGTACAGTTTACGATCTCTCACTTTGTGACCCATCATCAATCAGTGAAAGCTATTAAGAAGGGGGGTCAAGTGCAGCCTTATATCTACCATCAAAGCTTCCTCTCTCCCACTGCTAATGCTCTTATCTCTATGTTTATTACAGAGCAGGGAGGGGGATCACGTCACAGGGATTTGATTGACAGTCCAAGTAGGAGTACAGGAATGCAATCACGTATTCTTCTAACTGGTGTATCTCAGGACAGAGAGGGAATTTGAAAAAAGTGAAGACACTCTGGGGGTCGTGGGGAATTATAGAACACATGGAAAGAAAGGAAAAAAAAGTTCATTTTCCCACTATAGATGCCCTTTAATAAATAGTTATATCAATATTAACAAATATGTAGTAATGACATTAAAGTATATAGAAATGTAAATAAGGCAAAATCTATAAATAAATGAAAGTACTTGCACAGTCCTCACTGTTAAGCCACACCCCAGGAAGTTTTACAGGGAGGCAATGGAAGCTTACAAAGGAACATATTTCTCACTTCCCTTTTAGTGTTGTATCCAATGGTGTGCTTAATATAAGATTGATAGCAGTGTTCACAAATCAAAACATTTTCTGAGTGTTAGTATTAAGTTGCAAGACTTATACGTCACATCCTTTGTAAAACATGTGAGTCTCTCACCTCACCCCACCCCACCCCTCTCAATAGAAACAAAGGAGAGCTGCTGTTTGCTGGACAGGAAGATATATCTATATATCAGGGATAGGCAACCAGTATATCTCAAGGTGTTTTGGAAACTACAACTCCCAGTATTCCCTAATTACAGAGTGCTTGTAGAGGAATGCTGGGAGTTGTAGTTTTCAAACATCTGGAGATCTACTGGTTGCTTATACCTGCTCTATATGATAGGGGGACTGAAAGGAAAACATCTCCATGCCCACTTCTCTGAGACAATGAAGTGAGTTTATTAATCGTTTATTACATTATTTAAGCAATAGACCCCATAGAAGCCATGAACCTGTGTCTTGAACTGAAAATCAAATAAAATTGAAATATGACAGGATAGTCTGGGTTCTTTATAGGACCTCACATTTATCAATAGTAATCCCTCTCCAACACATTTACCAATAGTGATCCCTCTCTATACATTTATCAATAGTGATCCCTCTCTAACACATTTACTTATAGTAATTCCTCTGTAACAGAATCCCTGGTGACAGCTGTGAGGGCTAGGCCACAGTAGCTCGCTTTTGCGCCTGCGTTTTCGCTCACAATTGCTCCAGCGATTTTTGCTAAAATGGAAATCACAGGAACGCGAAAATTCCTGCGATTTCCGATGCGCATGCGATTGTGAGTCCGTTTGCGTTTTGGTAATGCATGAGTTCACCATTTTTGTTGCGTTAACGCATGCATTTTCGTAGTGGAAAACTGCAAAATTGCATGCACAAAACGCACAAGAATCACGCACAAGATTGTGTGCGCGATTTGGTGCGTTGTAGTGTGGCCTCTGCCTTAATGGGGAGGGTGAGTATTGAAAGACATATTGATAACTTTAATTATAGAATGATCCAATGGATCCGCTACTGATCTATTATTGGTTGGAAATTTAAGGGGGAAGATTGATTCAAGCTCTGCACAACAGTTGTATTTCACTGTGGTGTTTCTAACGAACTATAACTATAACCCAGTTCCGCAACAGATTTCCTCGATTCACAGATTTTGCGGGAATTCCGCTTTGCAGATTTTTTAGAGATGCGTTCAAAAATTCCAAGAACATTTAAAGGAATTTTTGAAAATTTTGTAAAAATTATATAGTAACTTACTGTAAATAGTTTTGGGACCTGGAAAATGGTTTGGGGAAAAGAATTAGATTCTTTCTGAAAGAATCTGATTGTAACCAATTCCAAGGCCGGATTTACCACTAGGCACGTGCCTAGGGGTGCCTGAGGTTGGAGGGGCGGCTGTCAATCTCCTCCCACCAATCCAACCCCTTTATAGTTTATTTTCTTTCCCAAAAAGAGAAAATGGATGTGGTTTGGGGGTGTGGTCTGTGTTTAAGGGTGGGGCTAAGGGCGCCAGGCTCTTTGGGCCTACATGCTCCTGAGGTGTAAATCCGGCCCTGATTAATTCTGATTAGAAAAGAATCTGATTGGTTACTATACCAATCAGATTATTTCTAAAAGAAATCTGATTGTAACTAATTCTGATTGGTTACAATTACATTCTTCCAGAAAGCATACCAATCAAATTATTTCTGAAAGAATCTGACTGTAACCAATTCTGATTGGTTACAATCAGCCTTTTTGGTATATCAGATTATTTTCCATTCAGAATTGGTTACAATGAGATTCTTTCAGAAAGAATCTGATTGGTTAGTATACCAATGAGATCCTTTCCCAATCACAATTGGTTACAATCAGATTCTTCCAGAAAGCATATCAATAAGATTATTTCTAAAAGTATCTGTAACAAATTCTGATCTTAGCAGTTTCGTCCATCTCTCAAAACCCTGGATTTAAATATCTTACTGTATAGATTTATTAAAACATATCGATAAACAAAACAGAAAAATGTGATAGTGTTATATAACAAATATAAGATGGATAATGTCGGTCTTATCTAGATGTTAGGCTGTACTTTATGTATATTTAACATGTATTTGTAAAGCACTAACACTTCCAGTACAATCCAAAAGATGTGTGTATATATTTGTCCCCTTTAATACCTATTGGGGTAAACCCAATAGGTTCCCTTCTGCCTCTGTGCAACAAGCATGCTGGAAGTTGCAGTTTCCAAATATCTGGAGTGCCAAGGAATTGGGGGTTACTGGTACTGGATTTGGCTATTACTGTATGGGATTCATGTATGGGAATTCTGCTGTCCATTTAAAGGGAAACTAATTTCTACCCTCGGCTTATACTCGAGTCAATCAGTTTTTACAACTTTTTTAGGTAAAAATAGGTACCTCGACTTATACTCGGATCCACTTATACTCGAGTATATACGGTATGCTTAGCTATGTGTGGAAACAGATGATATAAAATGTTTACACACACTACTATAAAATTTAGAGATTTGTACAAAAAAAAGGCAAGACGTTAAAAATGTATTGTAACATTGTATAGTGTTATAGTTCAGTAGAAACACCACAGTGAAATACAACTGTTGTGCAGAGCTTTAATCAATCTTCCCCCTTAAATTTCCAACCAATAATAGATCAATAGGAGATCCATTGGATCATTCTATAATTCAAGTTATCAGTCTGTCTTTCAATACTCACCCTCTCCATTAGCTGAGAGATCACTATTGGTAAATGTGAGGTCCTATAAAAAACCCAGGCTATCCTGTCATGTTTCAATGTTATTACATTTTATCAGTTCAGGACACAGGTTCATGGCTTCTATGTGGTCTATTGCTTAAATAATGTAATAAACCATTAACAAACTCACTTCATTGTCATGGGCATGGAAATACTTTCCTTTCAGTCCCGCTAGGGGCGTATCTAGGGTCCAAGAAGATCAGGGGCACTCTTGAGCATTCCATGCGGCGCAACATTTTAGGCCACACCCCTTTCTCCACCCCAATTAAGCCACACCCACTATGTACTTAATAGAGATGGGCAAAAAGACACAGACAGACAGATAGACAACCACAAACATAGACACAGCCCGATAGTGATAAACAGACAGAAAGTGAAATAGACAGGCCGAGATAGACAGAAAGAGATCAGAGTTGGACAGAGAGACACAAATTAATGACACAAAGGCACAGTAAACTGGCAATTTCATTATATACTGGTAGCAATTTGGTCATTTTAAACTTACTGTTGTGTTCAGTTGTAGTCAGACGCTTGCCCACACCTTTGGCCAGGGAGACCTTCTTGTACCTTCTACATGGACCTCTGCCCCTATCTACCTCTATCTGTCCCTCTTTCTCTCTGTATATCTATCTCTGTCTATATATCTGCCTCTTGTTTATCTATTTTACTATGTCTATCTCTCTGTGTCTATCTAACTATCTACCTATCTATCTATGTATCTACCTATCTATCTATGTATCTACCTATCTATCTATGTATCTACCTATCTATCTATGTATCTACCTATCTATCTAATCACACAGTTATACAATATAATATTACAGGTACAGTGCTGATATCATACAGTTATACAATATAATATTACAACTTCTCGGCCTTTTGGCTAAGATCAAGTGTAGTATCTGTTCTTATCAGTAGGAAAAGGGGATACCCTTACTGGGCCTGGAGGCGGACCCCCCAGTACGAAAGTAGGAATGGGTCTGCACGCTACACACATTTGATCAAAGCCTTAAGCTGGAAGCGTCACTTCCCTGTCTCTTGGAATAAGACTGGGTGAAGTATCCACTCTGGCCAGTGCATGGTTGAGAGGGGGATGGGCTTCCCGAAGGGCCCACCTCCCAAGCTCCCGCCTGGTCTCGAGTGGATATGGAGCCTGGTCGAAGCCTTGGGGCAGAGAGGTGTGAAAGCTCGGGCATCCCTTTAGCACTACTGTGCACTTGGGAGCACGTGTTTTAGCACTTCCCTCACTTTCCTGCCATAGCTTCGGCTATGGCGGAAAAATTTTTGTTCCCCTGACCGAAAGGTCGGGGCCTAATTTGGCCGCACATTTATTAATTGTACACTAGGTACACATTATTTATTTAACTGGCACTTTCACGTGCACTTTTTGTTTTGTGTTGTGTGTTCACGTATTGTGGCGGGATTGCCTGGGCCCTTTTTGGGGCCTTCAGGTTTTTCCCATTCGAACCCCCCCTGGAAGCTTCCTGGTAGCAGCTGGGAGCAGAAAGGGAGGGCTAGTATGGTGGTTCCTGACGCCTACCGGCTGATGGGACCAATGTAGCCTCCTCCTAGCCCTACGGCTTAACAGCTATGGGCATAAGGGGGAGGCAGATGGATCCCGATCCACTTGCACGTTTGCTGCACTGTGGTGACGATCACAAGAAAGCACGTACCCCGAGCTTTCAATAAAAAAAAAAATTACTTGGCTTATTTCTTATATCGCTTCTCGGCCTTTTGGCTAAGATCAAGTGTAGTATCTGTTCTTACAAAGAAAAGGGGCTGCCTCTGGTCACTGGCGGTCAGTCCCCCAGTAATGTAAGGGCAGGTCTGCACACTGCACTATGATCTGACAAAAGCAGAAGCACCACTTCCCTGTCTTTTGGAATAAGACTGTGTGAAGCATCCAATCCTGGCCAGTGCATGGTTGAGAGGGGGGTGTACGTCCCAAGCACCCTCCAAGCTCCCGCCTGGTACTGAGATGATGCGGAGCCTGGTCGAAGCCTTGAGGCAGGGGAGTGTGAAAGCTCGGGCTTCCCTCCAGCGCTACTGTGCACTGGGAGCACGTGTGAATAGCACTCCCATCACTTTCCTGTCATAGCTTCGGCTATGGCGGAAAAATTTTTATACCTCAGGACGAAAGGCCTGGGCCTTTAATTAGGTCACCTTTTATTAAATTCACCCCCTCCCTTATTTATTAACACTTAGCACTTAGAACACGTAGCACTTATTTTGTGTTTTTTGTTTGGTTTGTTCACGTATTGTGGCGGGATTGCCTGGGTTCTTTTTAGGACCTTCAGGCCTTTCCCATGTGAACCCCCCCTGGAAGCTTCCTGGTGGCAGCTGGGAGCAGAAAGGGAGGGCGAGTATGGTGGTTCCTGACGCCTACCGGCTGAAGGGACCTCAGTTGTCTCCCTCTAGCCCTACGGCTTAACAGCTATGGGCACAAGAGGGAGTCAGATGGATCCCGATCCACTTGCACGTTTGTTGCACTGTGGTGACGATCACAGAAAGCACGTACCCCGAGCTTTCAAAAACTATTACTTGGCTTATTTGCTAAAAGGCCTAGGCCAATAATTGGTTGTACATTAATTAATTTCACCCCCTCCCCTAATTTTTAAACACTAGCACATTAACACACAGGCACTTATTTTGTTTTTTTTGTATTGTTTGTATCGTATATTGTGGTGGGATTGTCTGGGTCCTTTTTTCGGGACCTTCAGGCTCTTCCCATTTGAACCCTCCCTGGAGGCTTCCTGGTGGCAGCTGGGAGCAGAAAGGGAGGGTATGTATGGTGGTTCCTGACGCCTACCGGCCAAAGGGACCTACGTAGCCTCCCCCTAGCCCTACGGCTTAACAGCTATGGGTATAAGAGAGAAGCAGACGGATCCCGATCCACTTGCACGTTTGTTGCTCTGTGGTGACTGATCACTGACACCACGTTCCCCGAGCTTTCCATAAAAAAAAAATCTGTTCTTATCGGAGTCCAGAGAGAGCGATCACTGCAGCAGCTTGGGAAATGGCAGGGAGGACTCCTGCCCGGGCATCTCCTCCAGATGCGCCGAATACAATCTGTTGTTATTTCCCCATGGAGCAGTTTTGCCTGTACTACATACAGAAGAAGATTTTCGAGGATCTTTTAGGAATGGAACGTTCCTGGCGTGGGAACGGCTGGCTAGCCGTTTCTATAACATGGGATGCAGTGGCCGCCATCTTTCTTTTGGGCAGTGCCTCGGTCTGCTCTGCCAAGGGATAGGTGACGTCGGGCGCCAGACCGGAAGTCGCCGCGCCGGAAGTCACTTCCCATTGGTCCCGGCGCGCAACCAAAAATTTTGGCGCGATCGGGAGCAGCAGTGCAGGAGAGGCGCGCCTGAGGAGAAGATCAGGCGAGAGAGGTTCGGGCAGAAAACGCTCATCCTCCACAGAGGTTTTCTTCACAGAAGTTGCTTCCAAAGGGGTTTTCCAACACAGAGGTTTTCTGCTACAGTGGTTTTTCTTCCACAGAAGTTCTCTTAAGTTCATCAAAGAAAGGTGTCAGAGGTCTGATGGCAGACATACCTGAGGCAGTCCTTCAATGGATCCAAGATTTCGGTAAGGAGGGTATCCAGAGGGCTTTGCTTGCTTCCCAATCCCCAGTTATGTCACAAGGTGGGGAAACAGAGTCTGAGGAGGCGGCTAGCACGTCGCAGTGTCTGCCTGTGAGGAAGAGAAAAAGTGCAGTTTTAGCAGAGAAAAGGCAGAAAGTACCTGCAAAAGTGAGGAAACAGAGGTTAGAGGCCGCTACAGTTAAAAAGATGGCAGCAAAACATAAGGCAGCAAGTATGAGTTTTTGGCCAGCTACGTCCCCAGAGCTATCAGAGGCTTGTTCAGTGCGGTCAGCGATAAGTAACCAGGGTGCCACAGGTGCAGGTGTTAGCTCTGCGGTGATTCAGGATGAAGATATACAGGTGGCTGGTGCAGATTACAATCCTCAAGGTGGACGTTCCGGTGTTAACACGGACGTGAGAGGATCTGGTGATGCAAATTCAGGTCATTTACTTAACGCTATTCCAGGCTTGAAAGAATGCTTAGATAGATATTTGCAAGCAAGTGCTTTACCTGAGGCTTTAAGGCCAGGTATTCATGAGGTACATGAGGCGAATTTTAAAGACCCAGTGATGTGTGAGGTAACCCCTTTGGGACTTCATTTGCCCAATTCAGTTAAGGAAAAAATTTTAAGAAATGAATCTATTGATAGTCTGTTACTTTTACCTACAGCGAAGGATCACACTAAGAAAGATGATTCTAGTGAGAAAGATAAAGATAAGAGGCCACCTGTGCCTCGCACATTCAGTAATTGGTTGCAGAGGCGACCTGTGCGTAATATTATGTATAACTGTGTGATATCAGCAACGTACCTGTATAATTATATATTGTATAAACTGTGTGATATCAGCACAGTACCTGTAATATTATATTGTATAACTGTGTGATATCAGCACTGTACCTGTAATATTATATTGTATAACTGTGTGATATCAGCACAGTACCTGTAATATTATATTGATAACTGTGTGATATCAGCACTGACCTGTAATATTATATTGTATAACTGTGTGATATCAGCACGTACCTGTAATATTATATTGTATAACTGTGTGATATCAGCACGTACCTGTAATATTATATTGATAACTGTGTGATATCAGCACTGTACCTGTAATATTATATTGTATAACGTGTTGATATCAGCACTGTACTGTAATATTATATTGTATAACTGTGTATATCAGCACTGTACCTGTAATATTATATGTATAACTGTGTGATATCAGCACGTACCTGTAATATTATATTGTATAACTGTGTGATATCAGCCACGTACCTGTAATATTATATTGTATAACTGTGTGATATCAGCACTGTACCTGTAATATTATATTGTATAACTGTGTGATATCAGCACTGTACCTGTAATATTATATTAACTGTGTGATATCAGCACGTACCTGTAATATTATATTGTATAACTGTGTGATATCAGCACGTACCTGTAATATTATTTGTATAACTGTGTGATATCAGCACGTACCTGTAATTTATATTGTATAACTGTGTGATATCAGCACGTACCTGTAATATATATTGTATAACTGTGTGATATCAGCACTGTACCTGTAATATTATATTTGTATACTGTGTGATATCAGCACTGTACCTGTATATTATATTGTATAACTGTGTGATATCAGCACACTACCTGTAATATTATATTGTGTAACTGTGTTATATCAGCACAGTACCTGTAATATTATATTGTATAACTTGTGATATCAGCACGTACCTGTAATATTATATTGTATAATACTGTGTGATATCACACTGTATACCTGTATATATATTGTAATAACTTGTGTGATATCAGCACTGTACCTGTAATATTTATTGATAACTGTGTGATATCAGCACTGTACCTGTATATATATTGTAACTGTGTGATATCAGCACTGTACCTGTAATATTATATTGTATAACTGTGTGATATCAGCACGTACCTGTAATATTATTTGTATAACTGTGTGATATCAGCACCGTACCTGTAATATTATATGTATGTAATAACTGTGTATATCAGCACTGCCTGTATACCTTATATTATATTGTATAACTGTGTGATATCACACTGTACCTGTAATATTATATTGTATAACTGTGTATGATATCAGCACGTACCTGTAATATTATTGTATAACTGTGTGATATCAGCACTGTACCTGTAAATATTATATTGTATAACTGTGTGATATCAGCACTGTACCTGTATATTATATTGTATAACTGTGTGATATCAGCACTGTACCTGTAATATTATATTGTATAACTGTGTGATATCAGCACTGTACCTGTAATATTATATTTTATAACTGTGTGATATCAGCACTGTACCTGTATATTATATGTAACTGTGTGATATCAGCACGTACCTGTAATATTATATTGTATAACTTGGTTGAATGATCAGCACGTACGTACTGTAATATTATATTGTATAACTGTTGTTGATATCAGCACTGTACCGTACCTGTAATATTATATTGTATAACTGTTTGATATCAGCACAGTACCTGTAATATTATATTGTATAACTGTGTGATATCAAGCACTGTACCTGTAATATTATATTGTATAACTGTGTATACAGCCAGTACCTGTAATATTATATTGTTAACTGTGTAATATAGCAGCACTGTACCTGTAATATTATATGTATAACTGTGTGAATACAGCACAGAATATAATTTTAGATTCGACCGTACCTGTAATATTATATTGTATAACTGTGTGATATCACCGTACACAGATGATAACATCAGCACGTACCTGTAATATTATATTGTATAACTGTGTAATAACTGAATCTAGTTAATACTGTGTGATATCAGCAACGTACCGTTTGTAAGTAGATATTATATTGTAAAGAAGATTGAACTGTGTGATTATGCAGCACGTACCTGTAATATTATTTGTATAACTGTGTGATTCAGCACGTACCTGTATATATATTAAGTATAACTGTGTGATATCAGCACCGTACCTGTAATATTATATTGTATAACTGTGTGATATCATCAGCACAGTACCTGTAATATTATATTGTATAACTGTGTGATATCAGCACAGTACCTGTAATATTATATTGTATAACTGTGTGATATCAGCAATGTACCTGTAATATTATAATGTGTATATACATCGATGATGATTAGATCAATAATCGTTAATCTAGAACTGCATACCTTAATTATATTGTATAACTTGATATCACACTTACCTGTAATATTATATTGTATAACTGTGTTTTGAATCACACTTTACCTGTAATATTATAGTTTTATACTGTGTTTTATATCATCACATCACTACCTGTAATATTATATTGTATAACACTACTGTGTGTATATCAACACTAATTTACCTTTTTAATTTATGATTTTACATACTGTATATTTATATCACTAAAGCCAACTACCTGTAATTTTTATTGTATAACTGTGTGATATCAGCACTTAGTACCTGTTAATTTTATATACTGTTGTATTCGTTATTACACTTTTTTATTCTCGCATCCTTGTAACTATTATATTATAATGTTGTCTCACATCTATACCTGTATAATATCCACTGTATATGATATCTCACTGTGTATACTTCACACCTGTTATATATCTTGTTATACTTTATATCTGCTTAATTTATGATTTAACTGTGTCTTCTATATTTCTTTTTTAACTTTGTTAATATATACTGTGTATACGCCCCTAGAACTAGTATCCCTGTACTACCTTTTTTAATCAATCGCCACCAACTTTAATTTTTTTATAATCATTAAATACTTTCTTTACTTTATTGTTTTAAACTGTGTGTTATCACCAAATTATTGTAACTTTGTGTACACCATTTCTAATTTTATAAATTGTATAAAACTTTTTATATCGTTTCCTTTATTTATTTTTATCGACTTTTATTTTATCACTTTCCCTGTATATTATATTTGTTATAACTGTGGTGATATCAGCACATATTCCTGTAATATTATATGTATAACTGTGTGATATCAGCACGTACCTGTAATATTATATTGTATAACTGTGTGTATATCAGCACGTACCTGTAATATTATATTGTATAACTGTGTGATATCAGCACTGTACCTGTAATATATATTGTATAACTGTGTGATATCAGCACTGTACCTGTAATATTATATGTATAACTGTGTGATATCAGCACTGTACCTGTAATATTATATTGTATAACTGTGTGATATCAGCACTACCTGTAATATTATATGTATAACTGTGTATATCAGCACTGTACCTGTAATATTATATTGTATAACTGTGTGATATCAGCACGTACCTGTAATATTATATGTATAACTGTGTATATCAGCACTGTACCTGTAATATTATATTGTATAACTGTGTGATATCAGCACGTACCTGTAATATTATATTGTATAACTGTGTGATATCAGCACCGTACCTGTAATATTATATTGTAACTGTGTGATATCAGCACCGTACCTGTAATATTATATTGTATAACTGTTGATATCAGCACCGTACCTGTAATATTATATTGTATAACTGTGTGATATCAGCACCGTACCTGTAATATTATATTGTATAACTGTGTGATATCAGCACCGTACCTGTAATATTATATTGTATAACTGTGTGATATCAGCACGTACCGTAATATTATATTGTAACTGTGTGATATCAGCACCGTACCTGTAATATTATATTGTATAACTGTGTGATATCAGCACCGTACCTGTAATATTATATTGTATAACTGTGTGATATCAGCACGTACCTGTAATATTATATTGTATAACTGTGTGATATCAGCACGTACCTGTAATATTATATTGTATAACTGTGTGATATCAGCACCGTACCTGTAATATTATATTGTATAACGGTGTGATATCAGCACCGTACCTGTAATATTATATTGTATAACTGTGTGATATCAGCACGTACCTGTAATATTATATTGTATAACTGTGTGATATCAGCACGTACCTGTAAATTATATGTATAACTGTGTGATATCAGCACTGTACCTGTAATATTATATTGTATAACTGTGTGATATCAGCACTGTACCTGTAACATATTATATATTTATAACTGTGTGTTATCCACTGTACCTGTAATATTATATTGTAACTGTGTGATATCAACTGTACCTGTAATTTATATTGTTAACTGTGTGATATCAGCACGTACCTGTAATATTATATTGTATAACTGTGTGATATCACACGGTACCTGTAATATTATATTGTATAACTGTGTGATATCAGCACTGTACCTGTAATATTATATTGTATAACTGTGTGATATCAGCACAGACCTGTAATATTATTTGTATAACTGTGTATATCAGCACAGTACCTGTAATATTATATTGTATAACTGTGTGATATCAGCACAGTACCTGTAATATTATATTGTATAACTGTGTGATATCAGCACTGTACCTGTAATATTACATTGTATAACTGTGTGATATCAGCACCGTACCTGTAATATTATATGTATAACTGTGTGATATCAGCACGTACCTGTAATAATATTTGTATAACTGTGTGATATCAGCACAGTACCTGTAATATATATTGTATAACTGTGTAATATCAGCACTGTACCTGTAATATTATATTGTATAACTGTGTGATATCAGCACCGTACCTGTAATATTATATTGTATAACTGTGTGATATCAGCCCGTACCTGTAATATTATATTGTATAACTGTGTGATATCAGCACCGTACCTGTAATATTATATTGTATAACTGTGTATATCAGCACTGTACCTGTAATATTATATTGTATAACTGTGTAATATCAGCACCGTACCTGTAATATTATATTGTATAACTGTGTGATATCAGCACTGTACCTGTAATATTATATTGTATAACTGTGTGATATCAGCACTGTACCTTAATATTATATTGTATAACTGTGTGATATCAGCACCGTACCTGTAATATTATATTGTATAACTGTGTGATATCAGCACCGTACCTAATATTATATTGTATAACTGTGTGATATCAGCACCGTACCTGTAATATTATTTGTATAACTGTGATATCAGCACCGTACCTGTAATATTATATTGTATAACGTGTGATATCAGCACCGTACCTGTAATATTATATTTATAACTGTGTAATATCAGCACCGTACCTGTAATATTATTGTATAACTGTGTGAATCAGCACCCAGTACCTGTAATATTTATTGTATACTGTGTAATATCAGCACTGTACCTGTAATAATATATTGTATAACTGTGTGATATCAGCACAGTACCTGTAATATTATAGGTACAGTGCTGATATCAGCACAGTACTGTAATATTATATTGTATAACTGTGTGATATCAGCACTGTACCTGTAATATTATATGTATAACTGTGTGAATATCACAGTACCTGTAATATTATATTGTATAACTGTGTGATATTAGCACAGTAACCTGTAATATTATATTGTATAACTGTGTGATATCAGCACAGTACCTGTAATATTATTTGTATTACTGTGTGATAGTCAGCACTGTACCTGTAATATTATATTGTATAACTGCGTGATTATGCACAGTACCTGTAATATTATATTGTATAACTGTGTGATATCAGCACAGTACCTGTAATATTATATTACATACATAGTAATTAAGGTTGAATAAAGACATTCGTTCCATCAAGTCCAACCACCTAACAGTTGATCCAGAGGAAGGCAAAAAACCCCAGCTAAAAAAGGGGGGAAAAAATTCCTTCCTGACTCCAAACGGCAATCGGAAAGTATCCCTGGATCAACCAGATCTATATGCATTAATACCAGTAATTCTCAATATTTTTTAGTTTTAGAAACTTATCCAGGCCTTTTTTAAAGTTATTCAATGAACTTGCCATTACCACCTCTGCTGGAAGACAGTTCCACAGTTTCACCGTTCTCACTGTAAAGAAACCTCTCCTAACTTGAAGATGAAACTTCTTTTCTTCCAACCTTAAAGGATGTCCACGAGTCCTCTGATATGACCTATTAGTGAACAATGCACCAGAGAGTTCACTGTATGGGCCATTAATATATTTGTATAAGGTTATCATGTCCCACACGCAACCGCCGCTTCTCCAATGTAAACAGCCCTAACTTGTCTAATCTGCCTGCATATTCAAGCCCCTCCATTCCCCTTATTAATTTAGTTGCCCTTCTCTGAACTGCCTCAATTTCCAAGATGTCCCTTTTGTATATGGGATTCCAAAACTGCACCGCATATTCCAAATGTGGCCTTACCAGTGCCTTGTAAAGAGGGAGAATAATATTTTTCTCTCTTGATTCCATTCCCCTCTTTATACAAGACAATATCTTGCTAGCTCTAGCTGTTGCTACCTGGCATTGTTTGCTACAGCTAAGTCTGTTATCTACCAGAACCCCCAAATCTTTTTCCATTTCAGATGCACTTAACACAGAGTTATTTATGGTGTAGGTGGCACAGGGATTATTAAATCCCAAATGCATCACCTTACATTTATCAACATTGAATCTCATCTGCCATTCTGCTGCCCATTTTGATAATCTATCTAGGTCTGCTTGCAGCACTTGCACATCATTGGAAGTTTCCAAAGCTCTGCATAATTTAGTGTCATCAGCAAACACAGAGACCTTGCTCTCAATGCCCCCTTCTAAGTCATTTATAAACAGATTAAACAGAAGCGGCCCCAGTACAGAACCCTGAGGAACTCCGCTTAGAACTTTAGCCACATAGATGTAGCTCCATTAACCACCACTCTCTGTTTGCGGTCCAATAACCAGTTCTCTATCCATGAACAAATGTTTTCTTCAAGGCCAACAGTCCTCAGTTTATACATTAGTCGCCTATGTGGCACAGTATCAAAGGCTTTTGCAAAATCCAAATATATCACATCCACAGCTGTGCCTGAATCTAACTTCCTACTCACTTCTTCATAAAACCAATTAAATTTGTCTGGCATGATCTATTTCTCATAAATCCATGCTGACTACTACTAATATGATCTTGGAGACAAAGTCAAGGATATGATCCCTTAACAAAGTTTCCATCACCTTCCCTACCACTGATGTTAGGCTTACAGGTCTATAGTTACCAGGCTGTGAACGACTACCTTTTTTGATATTGGTATTACATTGGCTTTTTTCCAATCCAGCGGCACATCCCAGACAAAAGCGAATCTGAAAAGATGAGACACAGTGGTCTTGCTAGAACTGAACTAAGCTCTTTTAAAATCCTAGGATGCAATCCATCTGGTCCTGGCGCTTTATTGATTAACTTTGTCTAATTGATTCCGTACCATATCCTCTGTTATCCAATGTGAAAACTCTTCTTTCCTCCCTGCACATTGTTACAATCCCTACTGTAAGGATTCTCAACAGTAAAAACCGATGTAAAAAAACGGTTTAGCAGATTAGCCTTTTCAGCATCCTCTACAACCACCTCAGCTCCATTATTTAATGGTCCCACATTCTCAGTCCTCATTTTTTACCATTTATATACTTAAAAAACATCTTGGGGTTGGACTTGCTTTGTTCGGCAATCCGTGTTTCATTTTCTATTTTAGCTAGTTTAATTGCTTTCTTGCACTCTTTATTACAACTTTTGAAGTCCCTGTAAGCCTGTTCTGTGCCTTCTGCTTTCAAAATTTTAAAAGCCCTTTTCTTTTTTTCCATTTCCCTTTTTACCTGAGCATTAAGCCAGCAGGAGTGGACCTAATTTTTTTACACTTGTTTCCTAAAGGTACCTTTGGAAATGTTATAGTTTAATATCCCTTTAAAAGTGGTCCACATCTGCTCAGTATCTTTACCTAGAAACAGTTCCCCCCAGTCTATGAGCAGCAGCGATTCCTTTAACAGCATAAAATTAGCTTTCCTAAAGTTAAAAGTTTTTGTTAAGCCAGTGCACTTTAGTTTTCTGCAACCTATATTAAATGACACTATATCATGGTCACTATTCCCTATATTAATGACACTATATCGTGGTCACTATTCCCTATATTAAATGACACTATATCGTGGTCACTATTCCCTATATTAAATGACACTATATCATGGTCACTATTCCTTATATTAATGACACTATATCATGGTCACTATTCCCTATATTAAATGACACTATATCATGATCACTATTCCCTATATTAAATGACACTATATCATGGTCACTATTCCCTAAGCTTCCCATTACCTTCATCTCCAAAATGAGCTCTGGGTTAATGAATTAAGGGGGCCTTGTGATGTCGACCTGATGCGGATATACTGTAAAAAGGCTGAAACAGGGCATAGATTGACATTAGTAAATTTACCTAACCACTTAACCGAACCTCTACCTTCGGGGTCTGTTTTAGATTTTGCGATTACAATCCTGAGCTTTCTTTTATAAAGCTGAACCCCAGAAAATTGAAGGCCCCCCGATACCGACTTGGATGGCGAGACCAGTTCACCAATTCTCAAAGCTAGAAAAAATGCCAGGATGAATGCCAAGCGAAAGAGGGTAAGTTCATAATTAGAGGAACAGACTGCGCGTAAGGAGGATAACAATTTGGTAAGTATATGAAAAGTTATGGGTCTGCGAGAGTCCACAGTGGGCCGAGACCTGGAAATTCCTTTTAACAACTGCCTTATAATTGTTATCAAACTGCTTGCCAACATGCAATTTATAAAAGAAAGAAATACCTGAAAACGATTTTTTGATACTCGCTGCTGCCATACCGGAATCAAAAAGAGAAATTAGAACAACAATAAACTGTCTAAATCACTCATAGAACTACACTGTTTCTTAAAATGAGCCATCTTTTCCATGCTGCTTCATAGGAAGCCCAAGAACAGCGGAAATAGATCTCTTAGCAGCCTTTCTAGTGGAAGTATTAAACTCCAGAGTTCCTCGGGAATGCCCTTTTCCACCAGCCTTGTGTCTCCTGCTAATTCCTGAATCGCCTCATCTGCTGTTCGTGATAAGGCATCGGCAAGATTATTACAATACCCAGGAATATGGAAGGCTTTAATCCATATATTATACTGAAGAGACTTTAAAACGATTTTTCTTAACACTTTCATTACCATGGGGGATTAGATGACAGCGAGTTCAGGACGGGAACTATCCCCATGTTATCACAATTAATCATGACTCTTTTATTACTGAGATCAACACCCCAAATGCATTGGGCAAAATAGATGGGGATAATTTCAAGGTAAACCAAATTAGCTGTATCGGGAGATCCAACAGCGACAGAGGCCACTTTACCGAGAACCAATTACCGTTCAGGTAACCACCGCAGCCAATCGAGGCTGATGCATCTGTAAAAAGCCTCAAACTGTCATTGTCTAAGAACTCGTCCTGCCATCTGGTATTACCGTTGAAATTCTCTAAAAATAACTTCCATACCTTTAAATCCTGCTTAACCTCGCTGCCTAGTCTGATATACCAATTCGGGTTGCTGATACCAATTGTTCTCTCAATGAGCCGGCGATTAAACGCCCGGCCCATTGGAAGTACTTTGCAAGCAAAATTTAAATGACCTAATAAACTCTGGACCGACGAAGAGTTAACTCTTGCGGATAACGCCTCATTAATTAGCTTTCTAAGCCTTAACAGCTTGTCCTGAGGCAGACAAAATGACATGGATGCCGAATTGATGATGATGCCCAAGAACTGCACTCTGTACATGGCTGAACTGACTGTCTTTTCCTCTGCCACTGGAATGCCGAATTTTTCTGTGACATACAGAAAAGACCTAAAAGCCTTGAACAGTTTTAGAGTGCTGGGGTCCGACAAATAAAAATCATCCAAATAATGAAGCAGATATGATGAACTAGCAATCTGAGAAACCACCCATTCAATAATGTGGAAAAAGCATGAAAGACTGCAGCCCATAGGGAGGTTTTTATCGTAAAAATAAAACCGTTGAACTTGAAACCTAAAATATGCCAGCAATCTGGGTGGATGGGCAGAAGTCTAAAGGCAGACTTAATGTCACATTTTGCCATAAGGGCCGACTGGCCACACTCTTTTAGAACCACTAATGCCCTATCAAATGAAGCATACTTCACTGTACACAAATCTGGGTTAATAAAATCATTAACAGAATCCCCAGGAGGATATGAGAGATGGTGATTCGCCTAATTCGTTAAACTCTTTTTGGGTACAATCCAAGGGGGGAATTTAAGATTGGAAAAAGGGGGAGAATGAAATGGCCCTGCTACTCTACCTGTTAATACTTCCTTTCGAATTTTCTCAGCTACAAGTCAGGAAATTCTAGAACAGATCTAAATTGATGGCATTCAGACTGCTGCCAGATTGTGGATCAAAAGGTATCCAAAAACCCTCCCTAAAACCTGCTTCAATTATCGAGGCTTTCTGCTGGTTTGGATATGCCTTTAAAAAAGGGAGCATTTCGGGTAACTTCACCGGGGTGACTAACTGTGTGGCTGGACCTAGTTCCTGTTTTTGAACACCGGAATTGACTCTCCTTGGGCACGAAAGGCCGCGTGCTGGGAACCGCAGTACGAGCAATGGTGTCGAAAGCGACAGGTATTCGGCCATTTACATGTTCCTTCATTAAATGCCCAACACACATTGCTTTTTGATATAACCGGTTGATACCTAGGGGTTGTAGCTAGAGATTGGGTCCTACTGGACATCATTGATAACCAAGGTCACATCCTTGGAACCCCATTTCATCTCCTTATGTACTGCCATTTTCTGACGATAACGGTCGTCATAAATATACCAGCCTAGCCCACTAAAGGATTTGTAACCATCTGTTACAGTGTCCAGGTGCTTAAACAACCCTGGAGCAAAATGGGGGGATTTTTGCCATAAAATATTTGCAAAGATGCAAAAGCCTGCAACCAATTACTGAATGTCGAGGCACAGGTCACCTCTGCAACCAATTACTGAATGTGCGAGGCACAGGTCACCTCTGCCCCAATTACTGAATGTGCGAGGCACAGGTCCCCTCTGCAACCAATTACTGAATGTGCGAGGCACAGGTCACCTCTGCAACCAATTACTGAATGTGCGAGGCACAGTCGCCTCTGCAACCAATTACTGAATGTGCGAGGCACAGGTCGCCTCTGCAACCAATTACGTAATGTGCGAGGCACAGGTCGCCTCTGCAACCAATTACTGAATGTGCGAGGCACAGGTCGCCTCTGCAACCAATTACTGAATGTGCGAGACAGGTCGCCTCTGCAACAACCATTACTGAATGTGCGAGGCACAGGTGCCTCTTATCTTTATCTTTCTCACTAGAATCATCTTTCTTAGTGTGATCCTTCGCTGTAGGTAAAAGTAACAGACTATCAATAGATTCATTTCTTAAAATTTTTTCCTTAACTGAATTGGGCAAATGAAGTCCCAAAGGGGTTACCCTCACATCACTGGGCTTTAAAATTCGCCTCATGTACCTCATGAATCTGGCCTTAAAGCCTCAGGTAAAGCACTTGCTTGCAAAATACTATCTAAGCATTCTTTCAAGCCTGGAATAGCGTTAAGTAAATGACCTAATTTCATCACCAGATCCTCTCACGTCCGTGTTAACACCGGAACGTCCCCTTGAGGATTGTAATCTGCACCAGCCACCTGTTATCTTCATCCTGAATCACCGCAGAGCTAACACCTGCACCTGTGGCACCCTGGTTATTATCGCTGACCGCACTGAACAAGCCTCTGATAGCTCTGGGACGTAGCTGGCCAAAAACTCATACTTGCTGCCTTATGTTTTGCTGCCATCTTTTTAACTGTAGCGGCCTCTAACCTCTGTTTCCTCTACTTTTGCAGGTACTTTCTGCCTTTTCTCTGCTAAAACTGCACTTTTTCTCTTCCTCACAGGCAGACATGCGACGTGTCTAGCCGCCTCCTCAGACTCTGGTTTTCCCCACCTTGTGACATAACTGGGGATTGGGAAGCAAGCAAAGCCCTCTGGATACCCTCCTTACCGAAATCTTGGATCCATTGAAGGACTGCCTCAGGTATGTCTGCCATCAGACCTCTGACACCTTTCTTTGATGAACTTAAGAGAACTTCTGTGGAAGAAAAACCACTGTAGCAGAAAACCTCTGTGTTGGAAAACCCCTTTGGAAGCAACTTCTGTGAAGAAAACCTCTGTGGAGGATGAGCGTTTTCTGCCCGAACCTCTCTCGCCTGATCTTCTCCTCAGGCGCGCCTCTCCTGCACTGCTGCTCCCGATCGCGCCAAAATTTTTGGTTGCGCGCCGGGACCAATGGGAAGTGACTTCCGGCGCGGCGACTTCCGGTCTGGCGCCCGACGTCACCTATCCCTTGGCAGAGCAGACCGAGGCACTGCCCAAAAGAAAGATGGCGGCCATGCATCCCATGTTATAGAAACGGCTAGCCAGCCGTTCCCACGCCAGGAACGTTCCATTCCTAAAAGATCCTCGAAAATCTTCTCTGTATGTAGTACAGGCAAAACTGCTCCATGGGGAAATAACAACAGATTGTATTCGGCGCATCTGGAGGAGATGCCCGGGCAGGAGTCCTCCTGCCATTTCCCAAGCTGCTGCAGTGATCGCTCTCTCTGGACTCCGATAAGAACAGTTTTTTTTTATGGAAAGCTCGGGGAACGTGGTGTCAGTGATCAGTCACCACAGAGCAACAAACGTGCAAGTGGATCGGGATCCGTCTGCTTCTCTCTTATACCCATAGCGTTAAGCCGTAGGGCTAGGGGGAGGCTACGTAGGTCCTTTGGCCGGTAGGGTCAGGAACCACCATACATACCCTCCCTTTCTGCTCCCAGCTGCCACCAGGAAGCCTCCAGGGAGGGTTCAAATGGGAAGAGCCTGAAGGTCCGAAAAAAGGCCCAGACAATCCCACCACAATATACTACAAACAATACAAAAAAACAAAAATAAGTGCCTGTGTGTTAATGTGCTAGTGTTTTAAAATAGGGGAGGGGGTGAAATTAATTAATGTAAAACCAATTATTGGCCTAGGCTTTTAGCAAATAAGCCAAGTAATAGTTTTTGAAAGCTCGGGGTACGTGCTTTCTGTGATCGTCACCACAGTGCAACAAACGTGCAAGTGGATCGGGATCCATCTGACTCCCTCTGTGCCCATAGCTGTTAAGCCGTAGGGCTAGAGGGAGACAACGAGGTCCTTCAGCCGGTAGGCGTCAGGAACCACCATACTCGCCCTCCCTTTCTGCTCCCAGCTGCCACCAGGAAGCTTCCAGGGGGGGTTCACATGGGAAAGGCCTGAAGGTCCTAAAAAGAACCCAGGCAATCCCGCCACAATACGTGAACAAACCAACAAAAACACAAAATAAGTGCTACGTGTTCTAAGTGCTAAGTGTTAATAAATAAGGGAGGGGGTGAATTTAATAAAAGGTGACCTAATTAAAGGCCCAGGCCTTTCGTCCTGAGGTATAAAAATTTTTCCGCCATAGCCGAAGCTATGACAGGAAAGTGATGGGAGTGCTATTCACACGTGCTCCAGTGCACAGTAGCGCTGGAGGGAAGCCCGAGCTTTCACACTCCCCTGCCTCAAGGCTTCGACCAGGCTCCGCATCATCTCAGTACCAGGCGGGAGCTTGGAGGGTGCTTGGGACGTACACCCCCCTCTCAACCATGCACTGGCCAGGATTGGATGCTTCACACAGTCTTATTCCAAAAGACAGGGAAGTGGTGCTTCTGCTTTTGTCAGATCATAGTGCAGTGTGCAGACCTGCCCTTACATTACTGGGGGACTGACCGCCAGTGACCAGAGGCAGCCCCTTTCTTTGTAAGAACAGATACTACACTTGATCTTAGCCAAAAGGCCGAGAAGCGATATAAGAAATAAGCCAAGTAATTTTTTTTTTATTGAAAGCTCGGGGTACGTGCTTCTTGTGATCGTCACCACAGTGCAGCAAACGTGCAAGTGGATCGGGATCCATCTGCCTCCCCCTTATGCCCATAGCTGTGTTAGCCGTAGGGCTAGGAGGAGGCTACATGGTCCATCAGCCGGTAGGTCAGGAACACCATACTAGCCCTCCCTTTCTGCTCCCAGCTGCTACCCGGAAGCTTCCAGGGGGGGTTCGAATGGGAAAAACCTGAAGGCCCCAAAAGGGCCCGGCAATCCCGCCACAATACGTGAAACACACACACAAAACAAAAAGTGCACGTGAAAGTGCCAGTTAAATAAATAATGTGTACCTAGTGTACAATTAATAAATGTGCGGCCAAATTAGGCCCCGACCTTTCGGTGGGAACAAAAATTTTTCCGCCATAGCCGAAGCTATGGCAGGAAAGTGAGGGAGGAATGCTAAAACACGTGCTCCCAAGTGCACAGTAGTGCTAAAGGGATGCCCGAGCTTTCACACCTCTCTGCCCCAAGGCTTCGACCAGGCTCCATATCCACTCGAGACCAGGCGGGAGCTTGGGAGGTGGGCCCTTCGGGAAGCCCATCCCCTCTCAACCATGCACTGGCCAGAGTGGATACCACCCAGTCTTATTCCAAGAGACAGGGAAGTGACGCTTCCAGCTTAAGGCTTTGATCAAATGTGTGTAGCGTGCAGACCCATCCTACTTTCGTACTGGGGGGTCGCCCCAGGCCCAGTAAGGGTATCCCCTTTTCCTACTGATAAGAACAGGACTACACTTGATTTAGCCAAAAGGCCGAGAAGCGATATAAGAAATAAGCCAAGTAATTTTTTTTTTTTTTTCAATAAACCAATCAGATTAGCAACTTACAGGCGTTAAACACCTTAACGTTACTTCATCATCACAGGTCTATCTTTTTTTTTTTTTTTTAATATGTAGAAAAGAAAATAAACACAAGAAAAACAATATTGCACATTCCAAGGTATGATGCGACAGGTAAGTATACATATTGTTAATAGAGAAAAAAAACAAACTTATTATACCTAAAGAACCAGACGTTCCAAGAGCGAAAACACCATAAGTCGTCTGCACTCTTCCGAGGTGTTTTATCTACAAGTAAATAAAAATAAATACGGCTACGGAACAAGTTTAATACATTCTAAGAAATTATTAAAACATTTTTTGAAAATGCATAAGTTCTGGTATCCCATAAGACTCTCGCACACACATAACAATCATCCAAAACAGTCGTACCTTCGGGTGCGGAAGGTCAATCATTCCATACATCATGGCTTCGTAAGTAAAAGGGTTACACCAGAACCCCTGAAATAAAGGCCCAAAAATAAAGATGATGACTACTTTTTTTGTTAAGGTACATTCCCAAAAGACATGAGACATGGTTTTGTTTTACCACAGTTTTCCCTAGGACATACCTCACTATCAACTAGTTTTCCTTCTTTGAAATACTCTGGTTGGCAGGCAACCATGCACACACATCCACGCCAAGTCCATTGCCTACGTGTCAAATTAGGATCATTCACAGCTTCCAAATATCACACTCTGCTTCTCAGTCAAACCATTCACCATTCCATAGATTCACGCTGCAACAAAAATAAAAAAACTTTTTCTGTCTTATAATATACTCACGTCCTCCATACAATTCTTGACACCTTTCGATCGCACATAGAACCACGGTGGTTTAAAAACAACTGGTTTGGTTAAATTACACTGACACAGACCACGTTCGTAAACACGTTCAGCCAAATAATAGACATACACCAAACAGACATCTTTCTTAATTGCAGTTATACACAAACACCAATAGTGCACAGCCAAAAAATTCTCAACATCAATCATTCCCTTACCACCATTCAACTTGTCCTTACACACCACCGTCCGCCGCAACTTCTTCCATTTTTGACCCAACGAAAGAGGCAGCTAGCACGTCGCAGTGCCTGCCTGTGAGGAAGAGAAAAAGTGCAGTTTTAGCAGAGAAAAGGCAGAAAGTACCTGCAAAAGTGAGGAAACAGAGGTTAGAGGCCGCTACAGTTAAAAAGATGGCAGCAAAACATAAGGCAGCAAGTATGAGTTTTTGGCCAGCTACGTCCCCAGAGCTATCAGAGGCTTGTTCAGTGCGGTCAGCGATAAGTAACCAGGGTGCCACAGGTGCAGGTGTTAGCTCTGCGGTGATTCAGGATGAAGATATACAGGTGGCTGGTGCAGATTACAATCCTCAAGGTGGACGTTCCGGTGTTAACACGGACGTTAGAGGATCTGGTGATGCAAATTCAGGTCATTTACTTAACGCTATTCCAGGCTTGAAAGAATGCTTAGATAGATATTTGCAAGCAAGTGCTTTACCTGAGGCTTTAAGGCCAGGTATTCATGAGGTACATGAGGCGAATTTTAAAGACCCAGTGATGTGTGAGGTAACCCCTTTGGGACTTCATTTGCCCAATTCAGTTAAGGAAAAAATTTTAAGAAATGTGCGAGGCACAGGTGGCCTCTGCACATTCAGTAATTGGTTGCAGAGGTGACCTGTGCCTCGCACATTCAGTAATTGGTTGCAGGCTTTTTGCATCTTTGCAAATATTTTATGGCAAAAATCCCCCCATTTTTCTCCAGGGTTGTTTAAGCACCTGGACACTGTAACAGATGGTTACAAATCCTTTAGTGGGCTAGGCTGGTATATTTATGACGACCGTTATCGTCAGAAAATGGCAGTACATAAGGAGATGAAATGGGGTTCCAAGGATGTTGACCTTTGGTTATCAATGATGTCCAGTAGGACCCAATCTCTAGCTACAACCCCTAGGTATCAACCGGTTATATCAAAAAGCAATGTGTGTTGGGCATTTAATGAAGGAACATGTAAATGGCCGAATACCTGTCGCTTTCGACACCATTGCTCGTACTGCGGTTCCCAGCACGCGGCCTTTCGCTGCCCAAGGAGAGTCAATTCCGGTGTTCAAAAACAGGGAACTAGGTCCAGCCACACAGTTAGTCACCCCGGTGAAGTTACCCGAAATGCTCCCTTTTTTAAAGGCATATCCAAACCAGCAGAAAGCCTCGATAATTGAAGCAGGTTTTAGGGAGGGTTTTTGGATACCTTTTGATCCACAATCTGGCAGCAGTCTGAATGCCATCAATTTAAGATCTGTTCTAGAATTTCCTGACATTGTAGCTGAGAAAATTCGAAAGGAAGTATTAACAGGTAGAGTAGCAGGGCCATTTCATTCTCCCCCTTTTTCCAATCTTAAAATTTCCCCCCTTGGATTAGTACCCAAAAAAGAGTTTAACGAATTCAGGCTAATCCACCATCTCTCATATCCTCCTGGGGATTCTGATTTTATTAACCCAGATTTGTGTACAGTGAAGTATGCTTCATTTGATAGGGCATTAGTGGTTCTAAAAGAGTGTGGCCAGTCGGCCCTTATGGCAAAATGTGACATTAAGTCTGCCTTTAGACTTCTGCCCATCCACCCAGATTGCTGGCATATTTTAGGTTTCAAGTTCAACGGTTTTTATTTTTACGATAAAAACCTCCCTATGGGCTGCAGTCTTTCATGCTTTTCTCCACATTTATTGAATGGGTGGTTTCTCAGATTGCTAGTTCATCATATCTGCTTCATTATTTGGATGATTTTTTATTTGTCGGACCCCAGCACTCTACAACCTGTTCAAGGCTTTTTAGGTCTTTTCTGTATGTCACAGAAAAATTTGGCATTCCAGTGGCAGAGGAAAAGACAGTTCAGCCATGTACAGAGTTGCAGTTCTTGGGCATCATCATCAATTCGGCATCCATGTCATTTTGTCTGCCTCAGGACAAGCTGTTAAGGCTTAGAAAGCTAATTAATGAGGCGTTATCCGCCAAGAAGTTAACTCTTCGTCAGGTCCAGAGTTTATTAGGTCATTTAAATTTCGCTTGCAAAGTACTTCCAATGGGCCGGGCGTTTAATCGCCGGCTCATTGAGAGAACAATTGGTATCAGCAACCCGAATTGGTATATCAGACTAGGCAGCGAGGTTAAGCAGGATTTAAAGGTATGGAAGTTATTTTTAGAGAATTTCAACGGTAATACCAGATGGCAGGACGAGTTCTTAGACAATGACAGTTTGAGGCTTTTTACAGATGCATCAGCCTCGATTGGCTGCGGTGGTTACCTGAACGGTAATTGGTTCTCGGTAAAGTGGCCTCTGTCGCTGTCTGGATCTCCCGATACAGCTAATTTGGTTTACCTTGAAATTATCCCCATCTATTTTGCCCTATGCATTTGGGGTGTTGATCTCAGTAATAAAAGAGTCATGATTAATTGTGATAACATGGGGATAGTTCACGTCCTGAACTCGCTGTCATCTAAATCCCCCATGGTAATGAAAGTGTTAAGAAAAATCGTTTTAAAGTCTCTTCAGTATAATATATGGATTAAAGCCTTCCATATTCCTGGGTATTGTAATAATCTTGCCGATGCCTTATCACGACAGCAGATGAGGCGATTCCAGGAATTAGCAGGAGACACAAGGCTGGTGGAAAAGGGCATTCCCGAGGAACTCTGGAGTTTAATACTTCCTCACTAGAAAGGCTGCTAAGAAGATCTATTTCCGCTCGTTCTTGGGCTTCCTATGAAGCAGCATGGAAAAGATGGCTACATTTTAAGAAACAGTGTAGTTCTATGAGTGATTTAGACAGTTTATTGTTGTTCTTAATTTCTCTTTTTGATTCCGGTATGGCAGCAGCGAGTATCAAAAAATCGTTTTCAGGTATTTCTTTCTTTTATAAATTGCATGTTGGCAAGCAGTTTGATAACAATTATAAGGCAGTTGTTAAAAGGAATTTCCAGGTCTCGGCCCACTGTGGACTCTCGCAGACCCATAACTTTTCATATACTTACCAAATTGTTATCCTCCTTACGCGCAGTCTGTTCCTCTAATTATGAACTTACCCTCTTT
>JAACNH010001665.1:0-62585 GCA_019447015.1 Hymenochirus boettgeri | reverse complement strand
GGGGGTCTATGGGTAAGGTACAGGGAATGGGGGTCTATGGGTTAATGAACTGGGAAAGGGGGCGGGACCATATAACATATTAAATAACCGGACAGGGGAATTCTGGGAAGAGACTTGAATAAAACGAACAGTTCCTGGGTTATTGGATTCGGGGGGTGGGGCAGATGGGCGTGGCTAGGAGATGATTGGTTAGGGTCAGGATGTGGGTGTGGTCTATTCCCATTTCCCGCTGATATCGGGAAGAACATTCTATCCCGAGGGCGGAGCTAGCGGTACGTGGGCGGTGAAAGGGAGGGGCCTAAAAATGCTATTCCCGGGAGAAGAGTGACAGTGGGCGTGTTTTAGGTGGTAATGAGGAGAGAGGCGGGGTTTCTTGAAGAAGACTGGCAGGGGTCGTTGAATGGGTGGAGATTCTACTGCCTGGATCAAGGTACAGGAGAGATAGATATGGGCCCTAGAGAAAACTGGTTTAGTGGGGGCCACACTACAACGTGTGTGTGTGTGTGTGGGGGGGGTATTTGGGGTGAGGTTGGGGGGCAGAGAATGGGAGGGGGAGGGAGAGAGAAGCAGTTGGGGGTCTGTCAGTCACAGAGAGAGAGAGAGAGAGGCTGGTGGGGATCACAATCATCCCTGTGTTCAATTCCATTTGTTATTATATTATTATCATTACTATATTATTATATTATTATTATCATTACTATATTATTATATTATATTATTATTATCATTACTATATTATTATATTATTATTATAATACATGAGTGGTACCCAGAGTTCCCTGTATAACACAGTCTGTGTCCTTGTACCTTTATATAGACACAGAACTCCTCAGTGACTTCTAATATCCTTATAATTTACAGTAGGGAACTCTGGGTACCACTCATGTATTATAAGGATAATGTATCCCCTACTGTAAATTATAAGGATATTAGAAGTCACTGAGGAGTTCTGTGTCATATAAAGGTACAAGGACACAGACTGAGTTATACAGGAACTCTGGGTACCACTCGTATTATAAGGATAATGTATCCCCTACTGTAAATTATAAGGATATTAGAAGTCATGAGGAGTTCGTGTCTATATAAAGGTACAAGGACACAGACGGAGTTACAGGGAACTCTGGGTACCCTCATGTATTATGGGATAATGTATCCCCTACTGTAAATTATAAGATATTAGAAGTCACTGAGGAGTTCTGTGTCTATATAAAGGTACAAGGACACAGACTGAGTTATCAGGGAACTCTGGGTACCACTCATGTATTATAAGGGATAATGTATCCCCTACTGTAAATTATAAGGATATTAGAAGTCACTGAGGAGTTCTGTGTCCATATAAAGGTACAAGGACACAGACTGAGTTATACAGGAACTCTGGGTACCTCATGTATTATAAGGGATAATGTATCCCCTACTGTAAATTATAAGGATATTAGAAGTCACTGAGGAGTTCTGTGTCTATATAAAGGTACAAGGACACAGACTGAGTTATACAGGGAACTCTGGGTACCACTCAGTATTATAAGGGATAATGTATCCCCTACTGTAAATTATAAGGATATTAGAAGTCACTGAGGAGTTTCTGTGTCTATATAAGGTACAAGGACACAGACTGAGTTATACAGGGAACTCTGGGTACCACTCAGTATTATAGGGATAATGTATCCCCTACTGTAAATTATAATATATTAGAAGTCACTGAGGAGTTCTGTGTCATATAAAGGTACAAGGACACAGACTGAGTTATACAGGGAACTCTGGGTACCACTCATGTATTATAAGGATAATGTATCCCCTACTGTAAATTATAAGGATATTAGAAGTCACTGAGGAGTTCTGTGTCTATATAAAGGTACAAGGACACAGACTGAGTTATACAGGGAACTCTGGGTACCACTCATGTATTATGGATAAGTATCCCCTACTGTAAATTATAAGGATATTAGAAGTCACTGAGGAGTTCTGTGTCTATATAAGGTACAAGGACACAGACTGTATACAGGAACTCTGGGTACCACTCATGTATTATAAGGATAATGTATCCCCTACTGTAAATTATAGATATTAGAAGTCATGAGGAGTTCTGTGTCTATATAAAGGTACAAGGACACAGACTGAGTTATACAGGGAACTCTGGTACCACTCATGTATTATAAGGGTAATGTATCCCCTACTGTAAATTATAAGATATTAGAAGTCACTGAGGAGTTCTGTGTCTATATAAAGGTACAAGGACACAGACTGAGTTATACAGGGAACTCTGGGTACCACTCATGTATTATAAGGATAATGTATCCCCTACTGTAAATTATAAGGATATTAGAAGTCACTGAGGAGTTCTGTGTCTATATAAGGTACAAGGACACAGACTGAGTTATCAGGGAACTCTGGGTACCACTCATGTATTATAAGGATAATGTATCCCCTACTGTAAATTATAAGGATATTAGAAGTCACTGAGGAGTTCTGTGTCTATATAAAGGTACAAGGACACAGACTGAGTTATACAGGGACTCTGGGTACCACTCATGTATTATAGATAATGTATCCCCTACTGTAAATTTATAAGGATATTAGAAGTCACTGAGGAGTTCTGTGTCTATATAAAGGTACAGGACACAGACTGAGTTATACAGGGAACTCTGGGTACCACTCATGTATTATAAGGGATAATGTATCCCCTACTGTAAATTATAAGGATATTAGAGTCACTGAGGAGTTCTGTGTCTATATAAAGGTACAAGGACACAGATGAGTTATACAGGGAACTCTGGGTACCATCATGTATTATAAGGGATAATGTATCCCTACTGTAAATTATAAGGATATAAAGTCACTGAGGAGTTTTGTGTCATATAAAGGTACAAGGACACAGACTGAGTTATACAGGGAACTCTGGGTACCACTCATGATTATAAGGGATAATGTATCCTACTGTAAATTATAAGGATATTAGAAGTCACTGAGGAGTTCTGTGTCTAATATAAAGGTACAAGGACACAGACTGAGTTATACAGGGAACTCTGGGTACACTCTGTATTATAAGGATAATGTATCCCCCGTAAATTATAAGGATATTAGAAGTCACTGAGGAGTTCTGGTCTATATAAAGGTACAAGGACACAGACTGAGTTATACAGGGAACTCTGGGTACCACTCGTTTATATAAGGATAATGTATCCCCTACTGTAAATTAAAGGATATTAGAAGTCACTGAGGAGTTCTGTGTCATATAAGGTACAAGGACACAGACTGAGTTATACAGGGAACTCTGGGTACCACTCATGTATTATAAGGGATAATGTATCCCCTACTGTAAATTAAAGGATATTAGAAGTCACTGAGGAGTTCTGTGTCATATAAAGGTACAAGGACACAGACTGAGTTTATACAGGGAACTCTGGGTACCACTCATGTATTATAAGGGATAATGTATCCCCTACTGTAAATTATAAGGATATTAGAAGTCACTGAGGAGTTCTGTGTCTATATAAAGGTACAAGGACACAGACTGAGTTATACAGGGAACTCTGGGTACCACTCAGTATTATAAGGGATAATGTATCCCCTACTGTAAATTATAAGGATATTAGAAGTCACTGAGGAGTTCTGTGTCTATATAAAGGTACAAGGACACGACTGAGTTATACAGGGAACTCTGGGTACCATCATGTATTATAAGGGATTATAACGCAATAATAGTACTGTTGGTTTCCCTTGTGATCCAATTATGGGGTGATTAGACTGAAATAAAAAAAAAATCCCCATTGTTATCTGTGTTCTTGATATTCCCCCATTTTTGGCGAGTTGGTGATGGATTATAGTGATGCTTATAAACATGCTGTGAGTGAACCTTTAATCCACTTACGCAAGCAAGTAACATATTGTAAAACTGACTTTTTATTTTACCGCGGCACGCGGTGTAACAAAGGGAAACGCAAAAAAGTGAGGTCCGCACTCCAAAGTAACTAAATTTTAATCATCTTGCACTCTTCTTCGTACCCTAAGGAACTGGCTGAATTGTAAACCTTCCTTTACATTACGGGGTGGAAGCTCTTATATGTACACAGTTATTTTGTCAGTATCCTTAACAAACGTGATTCATTTTGTCAAATTAGACACAGGATGATTTAATAAGTATGCTAATAGGGGTTACCCAAGGAAAGATTTAGAAAACAGATGCAGCTAGAGCTCTGAACAGCCCGTAATTTGCTTCTGAAAAGAGCAAGGCAAAAGTTGAGGCAACGATACCGTTTGTGTCCACATTCATACCCTATCGTATCGTATCCGCAAAATAGTAAAGAAAAAAACTGGGGGTTTTACAAAGCTGATCAAAAGTATTTGAAAATGTTTAAAGAACTCCCATTATTCTCCTACAAGAAATCAAAAAATATAGTAACGAACTGATATCGCTCTGACGATCAACCCACTATATCAGCAACAACATATTTCTCTCGTGACCCCCAAGTTGGCACATTTCCCCTGTAGAAACTGCCAGTCGTGTAAATGCCATCATTCAGAGGTGATTCCTTTAATCACCCTAGAAAGGGCACACATTAAACTTAAAAGCCTTTGCCACATGTAGAACCACTAATGTTATATACATTCTAAAAAGGTCCATGTGTTGGGCCTAACCTTTTGGGAAATGCTCCCGAGAGATAACGACTACGTGGTGGGAGAAACCTAAACGTGACATCACCAACTATGACGCAGTAATAAGAAAAAATGGAACCCCAGTTAGTAAAAACATTCTTTGGGAGAAGACCATAAGACATCACAGTTATGATGGCTGGTACTGAGGTTGTAGAAAAAGAAGAAAGACGAGGGGCGACTTTAATAGCACAATCTTACAAGAGAGTTATTCTGGCAGATTACATTAGAGACGCTTGCGCCCAAACGGTATGAGGAGAATTTTAACACTGGTCTTGTTTTTCTATAACTCTCCAATATACCTGTATTTTTCTTCTTTTTTTGGCAATACTGTAATATTACTCTAGCCCAAAAACGAAACTTGAGGATCTTGTCTATGCTACAAACACCTTTAACTAAGTACATCCTTTAACATTAATCTTTAAACATTTAGAATGTAATTGTTTTGTTCAAATAATTTTCACGTTTTTTCTGTGCCTTATTCAACAGTTTGATACCTATTTTCACTACACTATCAATCTTCCACCCACGGTGCGCCATCTGTGGACTTTTTTTGAGAGCACTTCCTTCCAGGCCAGCACTTTACTTTTTCTAATTTCAGAGTTTACATTATCTGCTAACTGGCTTTTGATATACACTTCGGTAGTTCCTTCATATTGTGAATAAGGTTTTTAAACACACTTCTACACTACTACAGCCACGTTTTTATCTCTTATGTAATCCTAGAAGAATTTTATAACAATGTTTTAATGTCTTTAATTGAGATTTCAGTCATGGTATAAGTTTTACATGGTTGCAACAGATTCACCATTGGAGATTTTATACTATTGCTTTTTTTTATGTATTTTATATTGCACCAATAATGCATTATTGCACTAACCTATTTGCACGATTTCCCTTTTTTGCCCCTGCCGAATTCAGAGGGTCCGATTTGCCCATGAGGGGCCGTCCTAAGTTGGCTGACCTATATAGATGTTTTGCACTACTGTTGAATCATCACCTGAGGAAGGGGGCATTTTTTTTTTCCCCCCGAAACGTTGTGATTATGTTGGTCATAATAAATTTAGTTTACTTTTGGAGTGCGACCCTCGCTTTTTTGCTGTTTCCGATTGATATATTCCATTAAGGTTGGATTTACCCTAGAGGAGTGGCACCCACCGTGTGGACGAGTTGCAGAGGATCACCTTTACGGTGTAACAAACCCTGTGCCTCTCAATGGGACTTTAACTCGATACTTGGAGGTTCAATCATTCCTGGTACTCAGGACATAGTAATCATCATTCCCCTCTGTGGTCCGGGTGCTGCCTTCCCAGCCCTTCGCTTCGGTTCCAATCGATAAAGTGCTTACTTATGGAGATTCTTTTCAAAAGTCGGGGGCGCACACCGGAAATTTCCAAGAGTCCAAACTCACGCTCGTTATTACAAAAACAATACTTTATAGGGCGGCCTTACGCCACAACAACTACAAAACCGTGAAGAAATATCCTGCCTTACGCTTTCGAGCCAGCACAGGCTCCTTACTCATAGGCTGGGGGTGTGTCTCATAATTTTCTCAGTTATAGGGGGACTTTGGCGTCACAGTGGAGGAAACCCCCCCTCGGACGTCCGGGACTATCAATTATTCTTTTAAACCCGGTCCCCCCCCCCCCCACTTCCCCCTCCTGCCCTTGCCCCACTTTGTTGCCAGTCTCAGTGCCTGCCGGCCCTCTTCTGGCCCTCCCCGGGTTCCCTTTTTTGTTTTTTCCCTGTTTTATTTTTTAAATAATGTGATAGTCCCAGACGTCCGAGGGGGTTTTTCCTTCTTTTCCGTGTGACGCAAATTTCCCCAACCTAGAGAGAAAACTTACTGAGCAACACACACCCCAGCCCTATGAGTTAAGATCGGTGCGGCTCGAAACCGTAAGGCTGGATTTCTTCACGTTTTGTATTGTTAAAAAAATAGCGTAAAGCGCCTTAATAAGTTATTGTTTTTGTACCTAACGAGTGAGTTTGGAACGCTTGGAATTCCCGGTGTGGCCGCCGACTCGTCTGTCTGTCCCATGTCCCTCTTCTTTCTCCCAGCCGCCCCTCGACGGGGGTCGCCCCCCGCTGTTACACCGTCTCTCCTCCCGCTTTATCCCGCTGTCTGCTCCTGTACCGGTTTTCTATTCTCTCGCGCCCCTGGTGGATCAAGCGCGTACATTTTAACTACAGATTATACAGAATTATGTAATGTACGTGTTTATTATCTAGCGCCACTAGGGGGAGCAGCGCTGTACAGTCTAACTACAGATTATACATATCTTTTATTCATTAGATCAACTGGACTGAAATGTAGTTTCTTGAAGACGTTTTCGCTAGTCATCCGACCTGCTTTCTAATCATGAATTACTTGTACAAAATCTTTGGCAATTATTTACCCTGGAAATCCCAATTAAGCCTTCACAGCCAGGTGTTAAGGGTGATTAGATAGTGGCTAAGAGGTGTTATAGGAACGCCAAGAGTAAGGTGGTTAAAACAGCATTGTCCAGGCAGCAGTTTGGTGTCGAACCCCCCACCTCTATTAGGCTTGGGTTTTTCTTTGGTTTCTTTATTTTCACATAAATGGCCCCTTCCTTAACACCTCTCTTGAACTCAGGCACTTTCCTTCGGCCGTATTGTTAACCATTACAATCCTAAAGGTATGTCCTTTATCCTTAAGATGCAGATACCGGCTGAGTCCTGACCCAAGGAATTGCTCTTCTGGCGTGGGGCCATATACGTTGATGCAGTTGCTTGTTTGTCTCCCCCACATACAAATCAGAGCATTCTTCACTGCACTGCACCGCACATATGATTAATATGTACAGATTATAACAGTATGTATGTAATGTACTGTTTTATTTATAGAGCGCCACTAGGGGAATGCGGTGTACAGTCCTACTACAGATTATACAGTATGTATGTAATGTTACTTGTTTATTTAAGAGCACCACTAGGGAGCAGCCCCCGCCTTGTACATGTTTCACTACAGATTAAATACAGTATTATGTATGTAATTTTATTTATAAAGTGCCACTAGGGGGAGCAGCGCGGTACAAAGTCTAACTACAGATTATACAGTATGTAATGTAAATGTACGTGGTTTTATTTATAAGCCCCTAGGGGGAGCAGCGCTGTACATTCTAACTACAGATTTACAGTATGTTGTAATGAAACGTGTTTATTTATAAAGTGCCACTAGGGGAGCAGCGCTGACAGTCCTAACTACAGCTTATACAGTAAATGTAATGTACATGTTTTATTTCTAAAGCGCCACTCGGGGGCAGCAGCGCTGTACATTGTAACTACAGATTATACAGTATGTATGTAATGTCGTGTTATTTAGAAAGTGCTACTAGGGGGAGCAGCGCTGTACTTGTAAACTAAGATTATACATATGTAATGTAATGTACGTTTGATTTAGAAAGCGGCCACTAAGGGAGCAGCGCTGTACATTAATAACAATACCGATTATACAGTATGTTGTAATGTCCACGTGTTTATATTTTATAAAGTCCACTAGGGGGACAGCAGCGTACAGTCTAAACTACCGATTATACAGTAGTAATGTAATGTACGTGTTTTATTTATAGAGCGCCACTAGGGGGAGATGCGGTGTACAGTCTAACTACCGATATACAGTATGTATTAATTGTACGTGTTTAATTATAGAGCAAACCACTATGGGAGCAGCGCTGTCACATTTTAACTACAGATTATCAGTATGTATTAAGTAAGTGTTATTTATAACGTGGCCACTAGGGGGAGCAGCGCTGTACAGTCTAACTACAGAATTATACTTATGTATGTAATGTAGTGTTTATTTAAAAGCCCACTAGGGGGAGCAGCGCTGTACATTCTAACTACAGATTAATACGTATGTCTGTAATGGTACGGTTAAATTTAGAAAGTGCACTAGGGGGAGCAGCGCTGTACAGTTCTAACTACAGATTATACATTATGAATGTACATGTTTTATTTATAAGCGCCACTATGGGGAGCAGCGCTGTAACATTGTAACTACAGATTAACAGTATGTGGAATGTCCGTGTTTTATTATAAAGTGCCTACTATGTGGGAGCAGCGCTGTACAGTCTAACTACAGATTATACATTCTTATGTAATGTTACGTGTTTAGTTATAAGCGCCCTAGGGGGAGCAGCGCTGTACTTATAACATACAGATTAATACAGTAAATGTATGTATTTACGGTTTTTATTTATTAAAGTGCCACTAGGGGGAGCAGCACTGTCCAGTCTAACTACAGATTATACAGTATGTAATGTAATGTATCGTGTTTTTATTCATCGAGGCGCCACTATGGGGAGATTGCGGTGTACAGTCTAACTAAGATTATACAGTATGTATGTAATGGTACGTGTTTTATTTATAGAGCACAAGTCCCAACCACTAGGAGGGAGAAGCGTCGTCAATTTTAATTACAGATTATACAGTATGTATGTAAATGTACGTGTTTATTTCATAAGTGCCACTAGGGGAGATTCGGTTACAGTCTACTACCAGATTTTCATTTGTATGAATTTCCGTGTTTATTATCAAGAGCGCCACCTTGGGGGGCAGCGCTGTACATTCAACTACCGTTATACAGTCGGTCTGTAATGTCACGTGGTTATTATATAGAGCGGCCCTAAGGGGAGCAGCGCTGTGCATTCTACTACAGATTATACAGTATTGTTGTTATGTAACGTGTTTTATTATATAGCGCCACTAGGCAGCGCTGTACGTCTAACACAATTTACATTATGTATGTAATGTAACGTGTTTTGATTTATATAGCGCGCACTGGAGCAGCGCTGTACAGTCCCACTAGAGATTATACAGTATGTTTATGTAATGTCGTGTTTATTTATAAGCGCACTAGGGGAGCAGCACTGTATCATCTAACTACAGATTATACAGTATGTCTGTAATGTACGTGTTTATTTATATTAGCGCCACTAGGGGATCAGCGCTGTACATTTTCACTCAGATTATACAAGAATGTATTCATGTACGTGTTTAATTTATACAGTGTCCACTAAGGGAGCAGCGTGTACAGCCTAACTACGATTATACAGTAATGTTGTAATGTACGTGTTTTTTATAGAGCACCACTAGGGGAGCAGCGCTATACATTTTAGAACCCTTATCAGATTATACAGTATGTCTGTCATGTAAGGTTTATTTTAAGTGCCACTAGGGGAGTCAGCGCTGTACAGTCTAACTACCGATTATACAGTAATGTATGTAATGTACGGTTTTTATTTATAAGCGCCACCTAGGGGGAGAAAGCGCTGTACATTATAACAATACAGATTATACAGTATGTTCTGTAATGTACGTGTTTATTTATAAAGTGCCACTAGGGGGAGCAGCGCTGGTAACAGTCCTAACTACAGATTATACAGTATGTATGTAATGTAAGTGTTTATTTAATAGATGCCCACTAGGGGAGATGCTGTGTACAGTCCTAACTACAATTATACAGTATGTTATGTAATGTACGTGTTTATTTATATAGCGCCACTAGGGGAGCTAGCGCTTGTAGCCTTTAAGCTACAGATTATCAGTATGTATGGTAATTACGTGTTGTTAAAAGTGCCACTAGGGGGAGCAGCGCTGTACAGTCTAACTACAGATTATACAGTATGTAAATGTACATGTTTATTTATGCGCCACTAGGGGGAGCAGCGCTGTACATTGTAACTACAGATTATACATATGTATGTTAATGTACGTTTTTTATTTATCAAGTGCTACTATGGGGAGCAGCGGCTGTACATTGTAAAGACAGATTATACAGTATGTAATGTAATGTACGTGTTTATTTATAAGCGCCCTAGGGGGAGCAGCGCTGTACATTATAACAATACGATTATACGTATGTATGTAATGTCCGTGTTTATTTATAATTCCACTAGGGGGAGCAGCGCTGTACATCTAACTACAGATTATAAGTATGTATGTAATGTACGTGTTATTTATAGAGCGCCACTAGGGGGAGATTGCGGTGTACATCCTAACTACAGATTATACCGTAGTATGTAATGTACGTGTTTTTTTAGAGCACCCTAGGGGGAGCAGCGCTGTAACAGTTTTAACTACCGATTATACAGTATGTTATGTAATGTAAGTGTTTATTTATAAAGTGGCCACTAGGGGAGAATGCGGTGTACAGTCCTAACTACAGAGTATACAAGTAATGGTTGTAATGTACGTGTTTATTTATAGACACCACTTATGGGGAGAGCGCTGTACATTTTTATTACAGATTATACAGATTTATGTAATGTAAGTGTTTATTTATAAAGTGCCACTAGGGGAGATGCGTGGTTACAGTCTAACTCCCGATTATACAGTAGGTATGTAAGTACGTGTTTTGATTTCTAGAGCGCCACAGGGGGATCAGCGCTGTCACATTCTAACTACAGATTATACAGTATGTATGTAAATGTACGTGTTATTTATATAAGCGCCACTAGGGGACAGCGCTGTGCTTCTAACTACAGATTATAACAGTAATTGTATGTATGTACGTGTTATTTATATGCTCCACTATGCAGCCGCTGTACAGTCTAACACAGATTATCAGTATGTAATGTACTGTTTTAGTTATAAAGAGCCACTAGTGAAGCAGCATTGTACAATTGTAACTACAGATTATACAAAAAATGGGAAAGAACTCGGGTACACTCATGTATTATAGGGATAATGTATCCCCACTGTAAATTAAAGGATATTAGAAGTCACTGAGGAGTTCTGTGTCTAATAAGGTACAGGACACAGACTGAGTTATACAGGAACTCTGTACATGTGATTATAAGGGATAAGGTATCCCCTACTGTAAATTTAAGGATATTAAAGTCCCTGAGGAGTTCTGTGTCTATATAAAGGTACAAGGACACAGACTGAGTTATACAAAACTCTGGTACCACTCATGTATTATAAGGATAATGTATCCCCTACTGTAAATTATAAGGATATTAGAAGTCACGAGGAGTTCTGTGTCATATAAGGTACAAAACACAGACTGAGTTATACAGGGAACTCTGGGTACCACTCAGTATTATAAGGGATTGTATCCCTACTGTAATTATAAGGATATTAGAAGTCACTGAGGAGTCTGTGTGTCTATAGGTACAAGACAGACTGAGTTATACAGGAAACTCTGGGTACCACTCATGTATATAGGGATAATGTATCCCCTACTGTAAATTATAAGGATATTAGAAGTCACTAGGGTTCTGTGTCTATATAAAGGTACAAACACAGACTGAGTTATACAGGGAACTCTGGGTACCACTCTGTATTAATAGGGATAATGTATCCCCTACTGTAAATTATAGGGATATTAGAATCACTGAGGGTTCTGTGTCTATATAAAGGTACAAGGACACAGACTGGTTATCAGGACTCTGGGTACCCTCATGTATTTAAGGGATAATGTATCCCTACTGTAAATTATAAGGATTTAGAAGTCACTGAGGAGTTCTGTTTCATTAAAGGTACAAGGACACAGACTGAGTTATACAGAACCTGGGTACCACTCATGTATTATAAGGGATATGTATCCCCTACTGTAAATTATAAGGATATTAGAAGTCACTGAGGAGTTCTGTGTCTATATAAAGGTACAAGACACAGACTGAGTTATACAGGGAACTCTGGGTACCACTCATGTATTATAAGGATAATGTATCCCCTACTGTAAATTATAAGGATATTAGAATGTCACTGAGGAGTTCTGTGTTCTATAAAGGATACAAGAGACACAGACTGAGTTATACAGGGAACTCTGGTACCACTCATGTATTATAAGGATAATGTATCCCCTACTGATTATAGGATATTAGAGATCACTGAGGAGTTCTGTGTCTATATAAAGTACAAGGACACAGACTGAGTATATAGACAGTGAACTCTTGTACCTGTATAACTCAGTCTGTGTCCTTGTACCTTTATATAGACACAGAAGTCCTCAGTGACTTCTAATATCCTTATAATTTACAGTAGAAGATACATTATCCCTTATAATACATGAGTGGTATCCAGAGTTCCCTGTATAACTCAGTCTGTGTCCTTGTACCTTTATATAGACACAGAAGAAGTCAACTGAGGAGTTCTGTGTCATATAAAGGTACAAGACACAGACCTGAGTTATACAGGAACTCTGGGTACCACTCATTATTATAAGGATAAGTATCCCCTAACTGTAAATTATAAGGATATAGAAGTCACTGAGGAGTTCTGTGTCTATATAAGGTACAGGACACGACTTGATTATATTATTATTATTATTATTATTATTATTATTATTATTATATTATTATAATTATTATAGTATTATTATTATATTACTATTATTACTTTTTTATTATTATTATTATTATTATTATTATTATTATTATTATTATTATTATTATTATCATCCGTATTAGTATTATTTATTATTATTATTATTATTATTATTATTATTATTATTATTATTATTATCAGTAGTATTAGTATTATTATTATTTATTATTATTGTTATATTATTATATTTGTATTATTATCAATATTATTATTATCATTATTCTTATAATATATTAGTATTATATTATTATTATTATTATTATTATTATATGATTATTATTATTATTATTATTATTATTTTATTTTGATTTTAATATTAAATATATTGATTGGCACCTGTACTAACAGGAATGAAAAAAATCCATGTTTAGAGGCCACCAGACAAGTGATCAAAGGTAATTCCCAGTACAGTAACGGCACAGTCCCAGTATAGCCCAGTACATTAACGTGTACCCCCTACTGTAAATTATAAGGATATTAGAAGTCACTGAGGAGTTCTGTGTCTATATAAAGGTACAAGGACACAGACTGAGTTATACAGGGAACTCTGGGTACCATTAGAAGTCACTGAGGAGTTCTGTGTCTATATAAAGGTACAAGGACACAGACTGAGTTATACAGGGAACTCTGGGTACCACTCATGTATTATAAGGGATAATGTATCCCCTACTGTAAATTATAAGGATATTAGAAGTCTTTGTCTTTTTGTATTAGAGTTACTATCATTCCACTAACCTGCACCGTCTAATGGCTGCATTTAACCCCTTCGCTGCCCCTTCTACATCATGGAAACACGACTACAAAAAGCCTCTAACCTGATTAGCTCCTAATATTGTATAATATCTATATAAACACCTCACAAAGGACCCAGCTAATTCCACTCTCTCTGGCTCTTCATCTACACAAGGAAATCATTGGATTTTCATCTTTCTAAACCCTTTTCCTCATACATCATAGCAACCAAAAGGAGAGCTAGTCAAGAATTATAAGGGATAATGTATCCCCTACTGTAAATTATAAGGATATTACACATCACTGAGGAGTTCTGTGTCTATATAAAGGTACAAGGACACAGACTGAGTTATACAGGGAACTCTGGGTACCACTCATGTATTATAAGGATAATGTATCCCCTACTGTAAATTATAAGGATATTTGTGACTCCCCAGACCAACAGACCTTAGCTTATTCATTAGTCGCCTATGGGGGACTGTATCAAAAGCCTTTGCAAAATCTATATCCGTATACCTGTCCATATACAAAGAAGAGGAAGATGAAGCAGCACACCTACAGTATATAGTACAATCCAGGCTCCTTATACCTGTCCATATACAAAGAAGAGGAATATGAAGCAGCACACCTACAGTATATAGTACAATCCATATCCGTATACCTGTCCATATACAAAGAAGAGGAAGATGAAGCAGCACACCTAACGTATAAGTTTGTACAATCCAGAGGCCTCCGTGATACCTGTCCATCCATATACAAAGAAGATTACAGATACAGTCACACACCTACAGTATATAGTACAATCCAGGCTCCATATACCTGTCCATATACAAAGAAGAGGAAGATGAAGCAGCACACAGATGAGGATATTATCCCCAGTAAGGAGTCCCATAGTCTAAAGCCTCGTACACACGTGCGATGGTGGGTCCTGACCTGCAACGCACGATGTGTCCGAAGGTTCATTTCGTCCAATAATTTGCTCTGTATGGGCCCTTTATCAGCGTAAAAACAGCAGGTCGTTGGCAGATCTGCCCCGTCGGTCAGGCAAAGAACCTCGAACAACCGTTTCGCCCGATAAAGTGCCCATACACGGGCCGATTATCGGCCAAAACGAACGTTCAGACACATTGTGCATCACGGGTCGGGACCCACCATCGCATGTGTGTACGAACCTTGAGAGACTCTAACAGGCTCATTTACGAAGACTCGCTGAGCAAACGTATGGAATTAAAGTCGCGCTACCGGTTCGCTACCAATTAGCGCAACTTTAACTTCATATTTATACTTTATATAGGGAGATCTATATACTTTATATAGGGAGATCTATATACTTTATATAGGGAGATCTATATACTTTATATAGGGAGATCTATATACTTTATATAGGGAGATCTATATACTGTATATAATGAGACCAATATAGTCGCCGGCGTGAGTGAAAATCGTTCCACGCCTCTAATTTGTCTGCTTGCTTTGCGATCTGCGTAATAGTTCGCACCCGGAGTTCAAAAGATGGTGATTGCGGACATGGAACGCAGTGTCCACACCGATATATACTGCTCTGCTCCGCAATTCTCACGGGCTACGGATCCCAAGCGTGATCGTTAGCACTTGAGAAAACTGCAGTGTGGCCCTCAGACTGTCCAGGATACTTGTATCATGCAGCACGAGTGGCTTTATGACAGCTTGACAGGTAGGTAGGGGTAGGTACTCTATGCTACTGTCAGCCAATCATCTGCCAGCCTACTGCAAATACAATAATAAGGACATAATCACATGAACCCTCCCCCATCTTCTGATTATTTAAGGACATATGTTTATTTAGATTAACCTCTTGTGGGGAAGGTGATGGGCAAGTGACATTTCTATATCTCCAGCCACTGGGAATGACACATGGACACTGTTGGTTGTCACAATTAATGGGACATTGGCTCCTTATTAATGAAAACTCCTTAGTTAATTGCAGGTAAGAATGAAGGGTAAGAATGTTACCTGCAACGTGCCATAGATAACAATGCGCTGAGCTTGGGGGGGGCACCTGTCACCCACCATTAACCCCTCGTACACCTATTATAGTGCTGGGTCCTTCTTATGAAAAAAACCTGTATCCTGGCAAGTAACAGGTTAAAGGTTTGTTTACATTGGTGGTAAGTACATTTGTTAAATATTAATGTCAAACATCCAATGGAATCTCTGTATCCAGCAGTGGGCCTATTAATGGTAAAAAAGCAGGTAGGTAGGTATCCAGCAGTGGATCTATTATTGGTAGAATAGCAGGTAGGTAGGTATCCAGCACTGGGCCTATTATTGGTACAAAAGCAGGTAGGTAGGTATCCAGCAGTGGATCTATTATTGGTAGAATAGCAGGTAGGTAGGTATCCAGCCTTGGTCTATTATTCGTAAATGAGGTAGGTAGGTATCCAGCAGTGGATCTATTATTGGTAGAATAGCGGTAGGTAGGTATCCAGCAGTGGATCTATTATTGGTAGAATACGGGTAGGTAGGTATCCAGCAGTGGATCTATTATTGTAGAATAGCATGTAGGTTAGGTATCCACACTGGGCCTATTATTGGTAAAAAAGCAGGTAGGTAGTATCCAGCAGTGGATCTATTATTGGTAGAATAGCAGTTAGTAGGTCATCCACAGTGGGTCTATTATTCGTAGAATAGGAGGTAGGTAGGTATCCAGCAGTGGATCTATTATTGGTAGAATAGCGGGTAGGTAGGTATCCAGCAGTGGATCTATTATTGGTAGAATAGCGGGTAGGTAGGTATCCAGCAGTGGATCTATTATTGGTAAAATAGCAGGTAGGTAGGTATCCAGCAGTGGATGTATTATTGGTAGAATAGCAGGTAGGTAGGTATCCAGCAGTGGATCTATTATTGGTAGAATAGTAGGTAGGTAGGTATCCAGCAGTGGAGGTATTATTGGTAGAATAGCAGTAGGTAGGGTATCCAGCAGTGGATCTATTATTGGTAGAATAGCAGGTAGGTAGGTATCCCAGCATGCGATGTATTATTGGGAGAATAGCAGGTAGGTAGGTATCCAGCAGTGCATGTATTATTGGTAGAATAGCAGTTTAGGTAGGTATCCAGCAGTGGATGTATTATTGTAGAATAGCAGTGGTAGGTATCCAGCAGTGGATCTATTATTGGTAGAAAAGCAGGTAGGTAGGTATCCAGCACTGGCCTATTATTGGTACAAAAGCAGGTAGGTAGGTATCCAGCAGTGGATCTATTATTGGTAGAATAGCAGGTAGGTATGTATCCAGCAGTGGGTCTATTATTGGTAGAATAGCAGGTAGGTAGGTATCCAGCAGTGGATCTATTATTGGTAGAATAGCAGGTAGGTAGGTATCCAGCAGGAATGTATTATTGGTAGAATAGGCAGTAGGTAGGTATCCAGCAGTGAATATATTATTGGTAGAATAGCAGGTAGGTTATCCCAGGGATGTAATTATTGGTAGAAAGCAGGTTAGGTATACCAGCAGTGGATGTTATTATTGGTAGAATAGCAGGTAGGTAGGTATCCGCAGTGGATCTATTATTGGTAGAAAGCAGGTAGGTAGGTATCCAGCAGTGGTCTATTATTGTAGAATAGCAGGTAGGTATGGTATCCACAGTGGATGTATTATTGGTAGAATGGCAGGTAGGTAGGTATCCAGCAGTGGATCTATTATTGGTAGAATAGCAGGTAGGTAGGTATCCAGCAGTGGATCGTATTATTGGTAGAATGCAGTGTAGGTAGGTATCCAGCAGTGGATCTATTATTGGTAGAATAGCAGTAGGTAGGTATCCAGCATGGATCTATTATTGGTAGAATAGCAGTAGTAGGTATCCAGCAGTGGATGTATTATTGGTAGAAAGCAGGTAGGTAGGTATCCAGCAGTGGATCTATTATTGGTAGAAAGCAGGTGGTAGGTATCCAGCAGTGGATTATTATTGGTAGAATAGCGGTAGGAGGTATCCAGCAGTAGGATGTCTATTTTGGTAGAATAGCAGGTAGGTAGGTATCCAGCAGTGGATGTATTATTGGTAGAATAGCAGTAGGTAGGTATCCAGCAGTGGATGTATTATTGGTAGAATAGCGGTAGGTAGGTATCCAGCAGTGGATGTATTTTGGTAGAATAGCAGGTAGGTAGGTATCCAGCAGTGGATCTATTATTGGTAGAATAGCAGGTAGGTAGGATACCAGCAGTGGATGTATTATTGGTAACATAGCAGGTGGAGGTAATCCAGCAGTGGATCTATTATTGGTATGAATAGCAGGTAGGTAGGTATCCAGCAGGTGGATCTATTATCATAGAATAGCAGTAGGTAGGTATCCCAGTTGGATCTATTATTGGTAGAATAGCAGGTAGGTAGGTATCCAGCAGTGGATCTATTATTGGTAGAATAGCAGGTAGGTAGTTATCCATCAGTGGATCTATTATTGGTAGAATAGCAGGTAGTAGGTATCCAGCATGGATCTATTATTGGTAGAATAGCAGGTAGGTAGGTATCCAGCAGTGGATCTATAATTGGTAGAATAGCAGGTAGGTAGGTATCCAGCAGTGGATATATTATTGGTAAATAGCAGGTAGTAGGTATCCAGCAGTGGATCTATTATTGGTAGAATAGCAGGTGGTAGGGTATCCAGCAGTGAGGTATTATTGGTAGAATAGCAGGTAGTAGGTACCAGCAGTGGATCTATTATTGGTACAAAGCAGGTAGTAGGTATCCAGCTTGGATCTATTATTGGTAGAATAGCAGTAGGTAGGTATCCAGCAGTGGATCTATTATTGGTAGAATAGCAGGTAGTAGTATCCAGCAGTGGATCTATTATTGGTAGAATAGCAGGTAGGTATAGGTATCGCCAGCAGTGGATGTATTATTGTAGAATAGCGTAGGTAGGTATCCAGCAGTGGATCTATTATTGGTAGAATAAGCAGGTAGGTAGGTATCCAGCAGTGGATCTATTATTGGTAGAAAGCAGGTAGGTAGGTATCCAGCAGTGGGCTATTATTGGTACAAAGCAGGTAGGTAGGTATCCAGCAGTGGATGTATTATTGGTAAATAAGCATCAGGTAGGTAGGTAATCCAGCAGTGGGAGTATTATTGGTAGAATAGCAGGTAGTAGGTATCAGCAGTGTATCTATTATTGGTAGAATAGCAGGTAGGTAGGTATCCAGCAGTGGGATTATTATTGGTAGAAAATAAGCAGGTATGGTAGGTAGCCAGCAGTGATGTATTATTGGTAGAATAGCAGATAGGTAGGTATCCAGCAGGGGATGTATTACTGTTAGAATAGCAGGTAGGTAGGTATCCGCAGTGATGTATTATTGGTAGAATAGGCATATATAGGTATATCCAAGGTGGAATGATGGTTATTGTTAAGAATATCAGGTAGTATGTATCCAGCAGTGGATTTTATGGTGAATAGCAGGTAGTGGTATCCAGCATGATCTATTATTGGTAGAATAGTAGGTAGGCAGGTATCCAGCAGTGGATCTATTATTGGTAGAATAGCAGGTAGGTAGGTATCCAGTAGTGGATCTATTATTGGTAGAATAGCAGGTAGGTAGGTATCCAGCAGTGGATGTATTATTGTTAGAATAGCAGTTAGGTAGGTATCCAGCAGTGGATGTATTATTGGTAGAATAGCAGGTAGGTAGGTATCCCAGCGGATCTATTATTGTAGAAAAGCAGGTAGGTAGGTATCCAGCAGTGGGCCTATTATTGGTACAAAAGCAATGTAGGTAGGTATCCACAGTGGATGTATTATTGTGTAGATAGCAGGTAGGTAGGTATCCAGCAGTGGATCTATTATTGGTAATAGCAGGTAGTAGGTATCCAGCAGTGGATGTATTATGGTAGAAAAGCAGTAGGTAGGTATCCAGCAGGGATGTATTATTGTCAGAATAGCATGGTAGGTAGCATAAGGCAGCAGTGGATGTTAATTTAATTGGTAGAATAGCAGGTAGGTAGTGTATCCAGCAGTGGATGATTATTGTGAAATAGCATGGTAGGTATCCAGCAGTGGATGTATTATTGGTAGAATAGCAGGGGTAGGTAGGTATCCACATGGTTCCATTATTGGTAGATAGCATGTGGTAGGTATCAGCAGTGGATGTATTATTGGTAGAATAGGCAGGTGTAGGTAATCCAGCAGTTGATGTTTTAATTGGTAGAAATCAGGTAGTAGGTACCAGCAGTGGATCTATTATTGGTGAGATAGCAGGTAGGTAGGATAATCCAGCAGTGGATGTAATTATTGGTAGAAAGCAGGTAGGTAGGTATCCCAGCGCTTGGATCTATTATTGGTAGAATATGCAGGTAGGTAGGTATCCAGCAGTGGATCTATTATTCTAGAATAGCAGGTAGTAGGTTCAGCAGTGGATCTATTATTGGGGTAGGAATAGCAGTAGTTTGGTATCCAGCAGTGGATCTATTATTGGTAGAATAGCAGGTAATGGTAGAGTATTCCATCAGTGGATCTATTATTGGTAGAATAGCCAGGTAGTAGGTATCCAGCAATGGATCTATTATTGGTAGAATAGGCAGGTAGGTAGGTATCCAGCAGTGGATCTATAATTGTAGAATAGCAGGTAGGTGGTATCCAGCAGTGGATATATTATTGGTAGAATAGCAGGTAGGTAGGTATCCAGCAGTGGATCTCTTATGGGTAGATAGCAGGTAGGTAGGTATCCAGCATGGAGGTATTATTGGTAGAATAGCAGGTAGGTAGGTATCCAGCAGTGGATCTATTATTGGTACAAAGCAGGTAGGTGGTATCCACAGTGGATCTATTATTGTTAAGAATAGCAGTAGGTAGTATCAGCAGTGGATCTATTATTGGTAGAAATCAGTAGTAGTATCCAGCAGGGATCTATATTGGGTATGAATAAGCGGTAGGTAGGTATCCAGCAGGATGTATTATTGGTAGAATTGGTAGGTAGGTATCCACATGGATGTATTATTGGTAGAATAGCAGGTAGGTAGGTATCCAGCAGTGTGGATATTGGTAGAATAGCGGAGGTAGGTATCCAGCAGTGGATCTATTATGGTAGAATAGCAGGTAGGTAGGTTCCAGCAGTGGATCTATTATTAGAATAGCAGGTAGTAGGTATCCACAGTGGATCTTATTGGTAGAATAGCAGTAGGTAGGTATCCAGCAGTGGATCTATTATTGGTAAACTAGCAGTAGGTAGGTTCCAGCATGGATCTATTATTGGTAGAATAGCAGGTAGGTAGGTATCCAGCAGTGGATCTATATTGGTAGAATAGCAGGGTAGGTAGGTATCCAGCAGTGGATCTATTATTTGGTAGAATAGCAGTAGGTAGGTATCCAGCATGTGGATCTATTATTGGTAGAATAGCAGGTAGGTAGGTATCCAGCATTGGTGTATTATTGGTAGAATAGCAGGTAGGTAGGTTCCAGCAGTGGATCTATTATTGGTAGAATAGCAGGTAGTGTAGGTATCCCGCAGGATCTATTTATGGTAGAATGTCAGGTAGTAGGTATCCGCAGGGGATGTTATACTGGGTAGAATGGCTGTAGAGGAGGTATCCAGCAGTTGGATGTATATTGTATAAATAGCAGTAGGTAGGTATCCAGCAGTGGAGTTTATTGTAGTAATAGCATGTAGGTAGGTATCCAGCAGAGATGTCTTATTGGTAGAATAGCAGGTAGTGTATCCTCGTGGATGCTATTATTGTGATACAAGTAGGTAGGTCATCCGCAGTGGATCTATTATTGGTAAATAGCAGGTAGGTAGGTATCCAGCAGTGGATGTTATTATTGGTAGAATAGCAGGTAGGTATTATCCAGCAGGGGATCTATTACTGTAGAATAGCAGGTAGGTTAGGTATCCAGCAGTGGATCTATTATTGATAGAATAGCAGGTAGGTAGGTATCCCGCAGTGGATCTATTATTGGTAGAATAGCGGTAGGTAGGTATCCAGCATGGATATATTATTGGTAGAATAGCAGGTAGGTGAGTATCCATCAGTGGATCTATTATTGGTAGAAAGCAGGTAGGTGTAGGTATCCACAATGGATCTATATGGGTAGAATAGCAGGTAGTAGGTATCCAGCAGTGGATCTATAATTGGTAGAATAGCAGGTAGTAGGTATCCACAGTGGATCTTTTATTGGTAGAATAGCAGGTAGGTAGGTAATCCAGCAGTGGATCTATTATTGGTAGAATAGCAGGTAGGTAGGTATCCAGCAGTGGATGTATTATTGGTAGAATAGCAGGTAGGTAGGTATCCAGCAGTGGATCTATTATTGGTAGAAAAGCAGGTAGGTAGGTATCCAGCAGTGGATCTATTATTGGTAGAATAGCAGGAAGGTAGTTCCCAGCAGTGGATCTATTATTGGTAGAATAGCAGGTAGGTAGGTATCCAGCAGTGGATCTATTATTGGTAGAATAGCAGTAGGTATGGTATCCAGCGTGTATCTATTATTGGTAGAATACAGGTAGGTAGGTATCCAGCAGTGGATCAATTATTGGTAGAATAGCAGGTAGGTAGTATCCAGCAGTGGATCTATTTTGGTAGAATAGCAGGTGGTAGGTATCCAGCAGTGGATGTATTATTGGTAGAATAGCAGGTAGGTAGGTATCCAGCATTGGGATCTATTATTGGTAGAATAGCAGGTAGGTAGTATCCAGCATGGATATTGGTAGAATAGCAGGTAGGTAGGTATCCGATCAGTGGATCTATTATTGGTAGAATAGCAGGTAGGTAGGTATCCAGCAGTGGATCTATTATTGATGAATAGCAGGTAGTTAGGTATCCAGCAGTGGTCTATTATTGGTAAATAGCAGGTAGGTAGGTATCCAGCATGGATCTATATTGGTAGAATAGCAGGTAGGTAGGTATCCAGCAATGGATCTATTATTGGTAAAATAGCAGGTAGGTGGTATCCAGCAGTGGATCTATAATTGGTAAGAATAGCAGTAGGTAGTATCCAGCAGTGGATCTATTATTGGTAGAATAGCAGGTGGTAGGTATCCAGCAGTGGATCTATTATTGGTAGAGAGCAGGTAGGTAGGTATCCAGCTGGATGTATTATTGGTAGAATAGAAGTTAGGTGGTACCAGGCAGTGGATCCTATTATTGGTAGAATAGCAGTAGTTAGGTATCCAGCAGGGGATGTATTACTGGTAAATAGCAGGTAGGTAGGTATCCACAGTGGATGTATTATTGGTAGAATAGCAGGTAGGTAGGTGTCCAGCAGTGGAATGTATTATTGGTAATAGCAGGTAGGAAGGTATCCAGCAGTGGATGTATTATTGGTAGAATAGCAGTTAGGTAGGTATCCAGCAGTGGATGTATTATTGGTAGAATAGCATGTAGGTAGGTATCCAGCAGTAGATGTCTTATTTTTAGAATAGCAGGTAGGTAGGTATCCAGCAGTGGATCTATTATTGGTAGAATAGCAGGTAGGTAGGTATCCAGCAGTGGGATCTATTAATTGGTAGAGAATAGCAGTTAGTGAGTAGGTACCCGCAGTGGATGTATTATTGGTAGAAATCAGGTAGGTAGGTATCCAGCAGGGATCCTATTACTGGTAGAATAGCAGGTATGTAGGTATCCACAGTGGATCTATTTATGATAGAATAGCAGGTAGGTAGGTATCCACAGTGTCTATTTTTAGAAAGCAGGTAGAGTATCCAGCATGGATCTATTTGTAGATAGCAGGTAGTAGGTATCCTAGTGGATCTATTATTGGTAAATAGCAGGTAGGTAGGTATCCACAAGGATCGTTATTGTAGATAGCATGTAGTGGTATCCCATGGATCTATATTGTAGAATAGAGGTCGTAGGTATCCAGCAGTGGATTTTATTGGAGAATAGCGGTAGGTAGTCTATCCAGCAGTGGATCTATTATGGTAAAACAGTTCAGGTTATTGTAGAATAGCAGTAGGTAGGATCCAGCATGGATCTATTATTGGTAGAATAGCAGGTAGGTAGGTATCCAGCAGTGGATCTCTATATTGGTAGAATAGCAAGGTAGGTAGGTATCCAGCATGGATCTATTATTGGTAAATAGCAGGTAGGTAGGATGGTATCCAGCAGTGGATCTATTATTGGTAGAATAGCAGGTAAGGTAGGTAATCCAGCATGGATCTATTATTGGTAGAATAGCAGGTAGGTAGGTAATCCAGCAGTGGATCTTATTATTGGTAGATAGCAGGTAGGTAGGTATCCAGCAGTGGATGTATTATTGGTAGATATAGGCGGTAGGTATCCAGCATGATCTATATGGTAGAATAGCATGGTAGGTAGTAATCCAGCTGTGAACTATTATTGGTAAATAGCAGGTAGGTGGTATACAGCAGTGGATGTATTATTGGTAGAATAGCAGGTATGTAGGTATCCAGCAGTGGGTCTTTATTGGTAGAAATCAGGTAGGTAGGTATCCAGCAGGGGATCTATTATTGTAAGAATAGCAGGTAGGTAGGTATCCCAGCATTGGATTAATTATTGGTAGAATAGCTGGTAGGTAGGTATCCAGCAGTGATTTTATTGGTAGAATAGCAGGGTAGGTAGGTATCCACAGTGGATCTAGTATTGGTAGATAGCGATGGTAGGTAGTTCCAGCAGTGGATCTATTATTGGTTAAAAGCCGGTAGGTAGGTATCCAGCACTGGCCTATTATTGGTACAAAAGCAGGTAGGTAGGTATCCAGCAGTGGATGTATTATTGGTAGAATAGCAGGTAGGTAGGTATCCAGCATGGAATGTTTATTGGTAGAATAGCAGGTAGGTAGGTATCCAGCAGTGGATCTATTATTTGGTAGAATAGCAGGTAGTGAGGTAATCCAGCAGTGGATTATTATTGGTAGACATAGCAGGTGTAAGCTGTGGTATGGTATCCTAGGCAAATGGGGATTTATTAGTAGGTATAATAATCAGTGGTAGTAGAGTTATGGTATCCAGCAGTGGATGTTATATTGGTAGAAATACAGGTAGTAGGTATCGAGAGACTAAGGGTTAATAGGATGGATTCAGGTGGAATGTTATTGGTAGATAGCAGTAGTAGGTAGGTATCCAGCAGTGGATCTATTATTGGTAGAATAACAGGTAGGTAGGGTATCCCAGCAGTGGATGTATTATTGGTAGAATAAGCGTGTAGGTAGGTATCACCAGCAGTGGATTATTATTGGTAGAATAGTCAGGTAGGTAGGTACCCGGTCTATCCAGCGTGGATCTATTATTGGTAGAATCAAGGTAGGTAGGTATCCAGCAGTGGATCTATATGGTAGAATAGCAGTAGTAGGTATCCGCAGTGCATCTATTTATTGTATATAATAGGTAGTAGGCGTAGGTATCCAGCAGTGGACTATTATTGGTAGAATAGCAGGTAGTAGGTATCCCAGTAGGATCTATTATTGGTAGAATAGGCAGGTGGAGGTATGTATCCAGCATTGGTAATGTTATATTGTGTAGAATAGCAGTTAGGTAGGTATCCAGCGAGTGGATTATTATTGGTAGAAAAGCAGGTAGGTAGGTCATCCACAGTGGATCTATTATTGGTAGAAAGCAGGTAGGTAGGTATCCACACGTGGATCTATTATTGGTAAAAAAGCAGGTAGGTAGGTATCCAGCAGTGGATGTATTATTGTAGAATAGCAGTAGGTAGGTATCCCAGCAGTGGATTATTATTGGTAGAAAGATAGGCAAGTAGGTAGGGTATCCAGCCAGTGTGGATCTATTATTGGTAGAATAAGCAGGTAGGTAGTGTATCCAGCAGTGGATGTATTATTGGGTAGAATAGCAGTAGGTAGTATCCAGCAGTGGATCTATTATTGGTAGAAATAGCAGTAGGTAGGTATCCACAGTGGATGTAATTATATTGGTAGAATAGCAGTAGGGTAGGAGGTATTCCCCAGGAGTGGATGTTTATTGGTAGAATAACGAACAGGTAGGTAGGGGTATCCCAGCAGTGGATGTATTATTGGGTATGAATAGCAGGTTAGGTAGGTATCCAGCAGTGGATTATTATTTGGTAGAATAGCAGGTAGGTCAGGTATCCAGCAGTGATGTATTTTGGTAGAATAGCAGGTAGAGTATCCAGATGGACATAGGTAGATCATCAGTAGCCAGCAGTGGATGTATTATGTGGAGAATAGCAAGGTGAGGTAGGTATCCACCAGCAATCCACCCGATGGATGTATTTATGGGTGAATAAGGACGGTAGGTAGGTATCCAGCAGTGGATGTATTATTGGTAGAAAATAGGCAGGTAGGTAGGTATCCAGCAGTTGGACTATTGTAAATATCATGGTAGGTATCGCATGTCATTTTGGTTGAGGTGGTAGGTTCCATCAGCAGTGGCATCTTCTTAGTGGTTAGAATAGCAGGTCTGTACGGCGGCGGCTCCGTCCAAAGCAATTGGAATGTTTTATTGGTAAAGAAAAAAATAGTTATACAGGCCAGGAAACACTGAGGTGACTAATAATATCCTACTTATTAATTATAGAGGATACATTATCCATTATAATCCTCAATCCTTCATCACCACCGCACAGCCCCCTCCATTCTCTGCGGCTGGCCCAGCTTTAGCTGTACAGGTCAGGGTACTGATCGCCTCTCTTTACCCACAGAACACACAGAACAAGGAAGCTGCTAACAAACTGATCCAATCACTGGACATGGATGAAGATGGAAAAATAAGTTTTGATGAATACTGGAATCTGATTGGAGAGATCGCTAAGAAGCTTAGCCTACAAATGGCGATGCAGAACCAGGAGAGACACTGACCCCCGATCTGGAGGGACATTTATTAAACTGCTATTACGTGAGGTGTGTCGCCTCCATGCACTGACATAGCTACAACATCAAAGGTTAATGGCAACACCAACTAGATCCAAATGGAAGATGAAGGGTTTAAATGTTCATTATCCCTCCCTGTGCACTAACCCACCCCAGTTATCTGAGCCAAGAACAAGGGGAACATCTGCACCACATAGGATCCACAACCATCACAGCTCGTATGGCCCCTGGGCGTCTGGTCAGTGTGATGGGCTGTAAATCTGACCCCCGACTGCAGAAAGTACAATCAACCTCACTGTATCTAAATCTGTGTCTGATCTGTTTACTGGAAATCAGTGTTGTGTTTTGTAATAAGTAAAATTGTGTTTATCAAAGTGTCCTAATGGCAGTGACGTGTATATGGGTCCGTCCCTCCTACACACACACCAAAGTGTAGCTATGCAGACGTTGTTTATGGTCCGTCCCTCCGACACACAAAGTGTATCTAATGGCAGTGACGTGTTTATGGGTCCGTCCCCTCCTACCCACAAAGTTAACCTAAGGCATTGACGTGTTTATGGGTTCCTTCCCTCCTACACCCAAGTGTCTAAGGCAGTGCGTGTTTATGGGTCCTTCCCTCCTCCACACAAAGTGTCCTAATGGCAGTGACGTGTTTATGGCTCCCCTCCTACCCACAAAGTGTCCTAATGGCATGACGTGTTTTATTGGGTCACTTCCCCTCCTACACACAAAGTGTCCTAAAATGGCAGTGACGTGTTTATGGGCCGTCCCTCCTACACAACAGTGTCCCTACTGCAGTGACGTGTTTATGGGCAGTCCCTCCTACACCAAGTGTCCTAATGGCAGTGACGTGTTATGGGTCCGTCCCTCCTACCCACAAAGTGCCCTAATGGCAGTGACGTGTTATGGGGTCCATCCCTCCTACAACCCAAGGTACATGGCAGTGACGTGTTATGGGTCCAGTCCGTCCAACACCCAACGGGTACTAATGGCAGTGACGTGTTTAGGGTCCTGTTCCCTTTTTTCCCCAACCCCAAAGGTACTATGGCAGTGACGTGTTATATGGTCCTCCTCCCTACACCAAAAGTGTACTAATTGCAGGTGACGTGTAATGGGTCCGTCCCCTTCAACACCCAGTGTACTAATGGCAGTGACGTGTTATGGTCCGTCCTTTCCAACACCCAAATTGTACTAATGCAAGGACGTGTTTTATGGGTCCGTCCCTCCTACACCCAAAGTGTAAGTATGCAGTGGACGTGTTTATGGGTCCGTCCTCCAAACACCCAAAGTGGTACTAATGCAGTGACTGGTTTAGTGGGTCCGTCCTTCCAACACCAATTGTACTCATGCATGACTTATAGGGGTCAGTCCCGGTCCCCTCCTACACCCAAAGTGTGACTAATGGCAGTGACGTTTATATGGTCCGCCCTCCTACACCCCAGTGTACTAATGGCATTGAACGTTTTATGGTCATCCATCCCCCCCCCCTAGACCCAAAGGGTACTTAATGGGCATGACGTTAATATGGGTCAGTCCCTCCGCCACCCAAAGAGTACTAATGGCAGTGACTTGTATATGGGTCGTCCTCCTCCTACAAACCCAAGTGTACTAATTCAGTGTGACGTTTAAATGGGTCATCCGCTCCTACACCCAAGTGTACTAATGGCAGTTGACATGTATATGGGTCATCCCTCTACACCCAAAGGGTCACTAGATGGATGACGTGTTTATGGGTTCATCCCTCCACACACCCAAAGGTTACTAATGGTATTGAACGTGTATATGGGTCAAGTCCCGCCTACACCCCAAAGTGTACTAATGCAGACGTGTTTTTGGTCGTCCCTCCACACCCAAGTGTACTAATGGCAGTGACTTGTTATTGGTCAGTCCCCCCCCTACACCCAAAGTTTACTAATGGCAGTGAACCTTGTCTATGGGTCCGTCCCTCCGAGACCCAAGTGTCTAATGTAGTGAACGTGTATATGGGTCCATCCTCCTAGACCCAAAGTGTCCTAATGGCAGTGACATTGTGAGGGGGCAGTCTCTCCTAGACCCAAAGTGTAGCTAATGGCAGTGACTGTTTATATGGTTCAGAGGTCCCTCTAGACCCAAGTGTCACTGGCAGTGGACATGTATATGGGTCGCGTCCCTCTCCTAGCCCTACCCAAACTTTAACTAATGCAGTGACGTTTTTATTTGGGTCAGTCCCTCCTAGACCCCAAAGTGTACTATGGCAGTGCCTGTTATGGGTCATTCTCTCCTAACCCAAAGTGTACTAAGGCAGTGCCCGTGTTTCTGGGTCAGTCCTCCTAGCCCCAAAGTGTACTAATGGCAGTGACGTGTTATGGGTCAGTCCTCTCTAGACCCAAAGTGTACTAAAGCAGGAAACGTGTTTATGGGTCAGTCTCACTCCTAGACCCAAAGTGTACTAATGCAGTGACGTGTTTATGGGTCACGTCCCTCCTACACCAAAAGTGTACTAATGGCAGTGACTGTTTATGGTCATCTCACTCCTAGAAAAAAAAGAAAAAATAACCCAAAAAAAAAACGGTACTTAATGGCAGTGACTTGTTTATTATGGGTCTTCCCTCCTAGACCCAAACTTACTAATGGCATGCTGTTTTGGGTCAGTTCCCCTCCCCCCCTAGACCCAAACTGTACTAATGGCAGTGAAGTGTTTTTATGGTCAGTCCCTCCTAGACCCAAAGTGTACTAATGGAGTGAACGTGTATATGGGTCGTCCCTCCTCGACCAAATTGGTACTAATGTCAGTGACGTGTATTATGGGTCAGGTCCTCTAGACCCAAACTGGACAATGCAGTGCATATTTTATTGGTCCATCCTGCAGACCATCAGCAATAACCCTCATTTCCTGTCTAACTGTTCATCCAGAGGAAGGCAAAAAACCCCACCAAATTTATGAATGGGAAAAAAAAAAGTGGCCAATGGAAATTTCCCTGGATCAACTCTCCGTTATTATCAATCCCCCGTACTGTAACTTCCTTGTTTTAGAAACGCAATCCATCTTTTTATTACACTGACCAATGAACCTGCCATATAACACCGTCACTGGAAGACAGTTCAGAGCTTTACCGTTCTCACAGTGACAAACGCCTTCCCACTCCTACTTTATGTATCATACAGACTTGTAACATTTCCTTGTTTGTAGCAACTTCATCACTTTTTAATTAAACTGACAATGAACCTGCCTCACAACGTCTCACTGGAAGACAGTTCCCTAGCTTTTAACCGTTCTCACAGGACAAACCCTTTCTTCCTTCCCAACTCTACTTTATTATCATACCAGTAAACTTGTACATTCCTTGTTTGTAGAAACTCATCCAGCTTTTTATTAAACGGACCATAACCTGCATAACAACGTCCCTGGAAGACAGTTCCATACTTTACCGTTCTCACAGTGACAAACCCTTTTTCACCTTTTCCCAATCTACTTATGGTACAATCCCAGTAACTTGTAACATTCCTTGTTGTATAAATCTCCAGCTTTTTTTAAACTGACCAATTGAACCTGCCATTACAGATACACGTCCCCTGGAAGACGTTCCCTATCTTTACCCGTCTCACAGTGGCAAAAACCTTTCCCAACTCTACTTTATGTATCAATCCCAGTACTTGGTAACATTCCTTTTTGTAGAAACTCATCCCTTTTTATTAAACTGACCAATGAACCTGCCATATACAAACGTCCACTGGAAGACAGTTCCATAGCTTTACTGTTCCTCACATTGACAAGACCCTTTCCAAATCCTACGTTATTTTATCAATTTTAATACCATAACTTGTAACATTCCTGTTTGTAGAAACTCATCCACTTTTTTTCTAAACTGACCAATGAACCGGCCATAACAACGTCCACATGGCAAGACAGTTCCATAGCTTTACCGTTCTCACAGTGAAAACCCTTTCCCAAACCTACTTTATGTATCAACCCAGTAACTTGGTAACATTCCTTGTTTGTAGAACACTCATCCAGCTTTTTAATTAACTAACCACTGAACCTGCCTAACACGTCCACTGTAAGACATTCCATTAGCTTACCGTTCTCACACAGTGTACACCCTTTCCCAACTCTACGTTATTATCATACAGTAACCTTGTAACTTCCTTGTTTTGTTGAAACTCATTCCAAGTTTTTATTAAACTGACCAATGAACCTGCCATAACAACGTCCCACTGGAAGACAGTTTTCCATAGCTTTAACCGTTCTCCACAGTGACAAACCCTTTCCCAACTCTACTTTTATGTATCAATAACCAGTAACTTGTAAACATTCCTTGTTGGAGAAACTCATCCAGCTTTTTTATTAAACTGACCATGAACCTGCCATAACAACTTCACTGGAGACAGTTCATAGGCTTTAAAACCTCGTTCCTCTCACAGTGACAAACCCTTTCCACCTCTACTTTATGTATGCACTACCAGTAAACTGGTAACATTCCGTTTTTAGAAACCCATCCAGCGTTTATTAAACTGACCCAATGAACCTGCCATCCAACGTCCACTGGAAAACAGTTTCCTAGCTTTTAAAAAAACCGTCTCACAGTGACAAACCCTTTCCCACTTGAAAGCTAAACCATTTTATCTTCAAGTCTTAATGATGTCCAAGTGTCCTCTGCATGTTCTATTGGTGGACAATGTCCCTCAGATAGTTTATTGTATGGCCCGTTACGGTATTTCATACCAGTAATTCATATCCCCACGCAGCGCCTTTTCTCCAGCTTCCATAATTGTAACTTTTTTCCAGTCTCTCGTCTCTATTTTCAAGCTCCCCCATCCCCCTTATTAATTTAGTTGCCCTTCTCTGAAACCCTTTCCCATTTTCAAGATGTCCTTTTTTGTAACGGTTCCAAAATTGACTGCACATATCAAAAGAGAAACAAATGAGGCCTTACCAATGCTTTGTAAAGAGGGAGAATTACATTTTCCTCCTGAATCCATACCTCTCTTTCAATACAAGACATACAGCTGCTCTGGCTGTTTGCCGCCTGGCACTGCTTGCTAACTTTAAGTTTGTCTATCCACCAAAACTCCAATATCCCTTTCCACGGATTCACTTAACACAGAGCCCTTTATAGTATAGCAGCACAATATTTTTTTTCATTCCAAAATGCATCACCTTACATTTCTCACATTGAATTTCATCTGCCACTAGCATCCCAATGTGACAATCTATCCTAGATCCCCCTGTACTATTGCACATCCTCTGAAGGTTTTAATGTTCGACAAAGTTATGTGTCGTCACGCAATAACAGAAACCTTGCTGACAATACCACTTCCAAATCATTAATAATAGATTAAATAGAAGCGGGCCCCAACACAGAACCCTTTGGCACCCCACTTAGCACTTTAGTCCCATAATCATAATGATGAAGCCCCATTACAACTACTCCCGCATCCTATTCCTTAACCAGATTTTCTAATCCATGTACAAAATGTGACTCGGCGGGGGGGGTACTCCCCAGACTCGCAACAGACCTTAGCTTATTCATTGTCGCCTATGGGGGACTGTATCAAAAAGCTTTGCAAATCTATATCCGTATAAAACCTGTACGATACAAAGAAGAGAGACAGATGAAGCAGCATGCCACCTACAGTATTAGTACAATCCAGGCTCCTTATACCTGTCCATAACAAAGAAGAGCAGATGAAGCAGCACACACCTACAGTATAATAGTACAATCATACCGTATACCTGTCGCTATAACAAAGAAGAGGAAGCTGACTCCGCACAGACCTACAGTATATAGTACAATCCGGGGCTCCGTATACCTGTCCATATACAAAGAAAGGATGATAAGCACACACCTACATATATAGTACAATCCATGCTCCGTATAACCTGTCCATATACAAGAAGAGGAAGATGAAGCAGCCCACCTACAGTAAGATATTACAATCCATCTCCATATCCTGTCCATATACAAAAAGAGGAAGATGAATCAGCACACAGATGAGGATATTATCCCCAGTAAGAGGAGTACCAATAGTCTAAGCCGTCGTCACACGTGGGTGGCGAATTGTGGGTCCCCTGACCTGCAAACGCACGATGTGTCCCGACGGTTATTTCGTCCCATAATTTGCTCTGTATGGGCCCTTTATCACGTAAAACGCCAGGTCGTTGGAGCTCTTCCCCCCTTTCTTGCCCCGTCGGTCAGGCAAAGACCTCGACAACAACCTTTCGCCCGATAAAGTCCCCTACACGGGCCGATTATCGGCCAAAACGAACGTTTCAGACACATTGTGCATCACTTGTCAGGACCCACCATCGCATGTGTGTACGAACCTTGAGATACTCTAACCGGACCCCCCCCCCCCCCTTCATTTACGAAGACGTTCTCGCTGAGGCAAACGTAGGAATAAAGTCTCCGCTAAAAACCGGGTTTCGCTACCATTCGCTCAACTTTAACTTCATATTTATACTTTAGATAGGGAGATCTATATCTTTATATATGGAGATCTATATACTTTATATAGTGAGATCTATTACTTTATATAGGGAGATCTAGATACTATAATAGGGAATCTATAACAATTTAGATAGGGAGATCAATATACTTTATATAGAGAGCTATATATACTTTTTATATGGAGAATCTATATACTTTTATAGGGAGATCAATCTCCTTTATATAGGAGATCACTTACTTGTATAGGGAGCCTATTATATCTTGATATATGAGATCTATATACTTGTATATAGGGAGAATCTATAATACTTTATATAGGGAGATCAATATACTTATATAGGGAGAGTCAATATACTTTATATGGGAGATCAATATACTTTATATAGGAGATCTATCACTTTATATAGGGAGATCATATACCTTGTATAGGGATTCTATATACTTTATATGGGAGCTATATATACTTTCTATAAGGGAGATCTATAGACTTTTTAGGGAGATCCATATACTATTAGATATGAGAAATCAATCTTACGTTATTGGGAATCAATATACTTTAATATAGGGAGAATCATATACTTTATATAGGGAGTAATATTACTTTTATATATGGAGATCAATAACATTTCTATAGTGGAGATCTATATACTTTATATAAGGGAGATTCTATATACTTTCAATCTAGGGAGACTATATACTTCTTATAGGGAGATCAATATACCTTATATAGGAGTCAATATAATTTATATAGGGAACAATATCACTTTATAATAGGGAGAATCATAACTTTTTAGGGAGATCAATATACTTTATATAGGGAGATCTATATACTTTATATAGGGAGACTATTCTTTAAGAGGGAGAATCAATATCCTTTATATGGGAGATCAAATACTTTATAGAGGGAGAATCAATATACTTTCTATATGGAGACAATATCCTTATATAGGGAGATCAATATACTTATATAGGGAGATCAATATACTTTTTTATATCAGGGAGATCAATATACTTAAATAGGGAGATCAATATACTTTATATAAGGGGATCAATTAGCCTTATATAGGGAGATCCATATACTTTTAATATCGGTGAGATCAATATCCTTTTATATAGGGGATCAATACCTTATATAGGAGAAATCAATTACTTTATTATATGGAGAATCAATATACTTTAATAGGGGAGATCAATATACTTTATATTCAGGGAGAATCATATACTAACTTTATATAGTGAGTCTATTACTTTATATAGGGAGATCTATATACTTGATATAGGGAGATCAAATATACCTATATAGGGAGAGCAATAATACTTTAATATTATATAGGGAGATCAATATAACTTTATATAGGGAGATCAATATACCTTATATAGTGAGATCTATATATTTAGAGGGAGATCAATATACTTTTATATAGGGAGATCAATATACTTTATATAGGCGAGATCAATATACTTTTATATAATAGGGATATCAATCTACTTTATTAGGGAGATCTAAGACTTTATATAGGGAGATCTATAATACTTTATATAGGGAGATCAATATACCTTATATAGGGAGAATCAATATACTTTATAATAGGGAGATCAATATTACTTTAATATAGGGAGATCAATATAACTTAAGTATAGGGAGAGATCAATATACTTTCTATAGGGAGATCAATAATACCTTATATATGAGATCAATATATATTTATATAGGGAGATCAATTACCTTTATATAGGGAGAATCAATAGCTCCTTATATAGGGAATCAATATACTTTATATAGGGAGAGGAGATCAACAATATACATTATATCGGGAGATCCACATATATTTATATAAGGGATAAATCACATATACTTTATATAAATGGGAGATCTATATACTTTATATAGGGAGATCTCTATAAGCTTTAATTGGAGACATACAATATACTTTATATAAGGGAGATCAATATACTTTATATAGGGAGACTCTATATAACTTTATTAGGGAGATCTATATACTTTATATATATAGGGACATCTCTATCTTTTATATATAGGGAGATCAATAATACTTATATAGGGAGATCCTATACTTTTAGAGGGGATCAATATACTCTTTTATATAGGAATGGGGAGATCAATATCTTATATAAAGGGATCTATCTACTTTTTATATAGGGGAGATCTTATATACTTTCTATATAGGGAGATCTATATACTTTATATAGAGGCGGGTAGATCTATATACATTATATAGGGCGATCAATATACCTTATATAGGGAGATCAATATACTTTAACTTTATAATATGATAAGGGAGATCACTATACTGTATATCCTTTTAAAGGAGATCACTTACTTATATAGGGAGATCATATACTTTAGTATAAGGGAAGATATAGGGCGAATCAATATACTTTGTCGGAGAATCATATATCTTTATTAAGGTATATCTATCTAACTTTAATATAGGGAGAATCTATATACATACATTATATAGGGGAGATCAATATAAACCTTATATAAGGGATAAATATCAATATCACTAGTTTATATAAGGGAGATCATAACTTATACTTTATAATAGGGATAATCAATATAACTTTAAGATAAGGGAGAATCAATATACTTTTATAGGGAGATCAATATACATTATATAGGGTAGGGAGATCACTATATACCTTTATATATATATCGTTAGATCCATATACTTTATATAGGGAAGAATCAATATACATTATTATACGTGAGATCAAATACTTTATATAAAGGGAGATCAATATTACTTTATTAGGGAGATCAATAATACTTTATATAGGGAGAGAGGAGAAGGAGATCAATATCCTTTATATCAAAGGGAAATCATATATACATTATTAAAGGGAGATCAATATAATCACTTTATAATAGGGAGAATCAATATACTTTATATACAAGGTCGCATCAACAATATACTTTATATAGGGAGATCAATATACTTTTTATATAGGGGAGAATCAATTACTTTTATATATAGGGAGAATCAATATAAATTTATATAGGTATATCATATACTACTTATTATATAATAAAGGGAGATCAATAATACTTTATATATAGAGGAAGATCACCAATATCTTTAATAAAGGCGAGGGTAGGAAAATCAATATAACTTTATTAGGGAAAAAAACTCACTATACACTTTATAATATGACTATAAATGGAGATTCACTATACTTTTAATATATAGGGAGAACACTCAATATACTTATCTTTATATAGGGAAATCAATATACTTTTATATAGGGAGAATTCAATATACTTTAATATAGGATATGGGTCCGTCCCTCCTACACCCAAAGTGTACTAATGGCAGTGACGTTTATATGGGTCAGTCCCTCCTACACCCAAACTGTACTAATGGCAGTGACGTGTATATGGGTCAGTCTCTCCTAGACCCAAAGTGTACTAATGGCAGTGACATGTATATGGGTCCGTCCCTCCTAGACCCAAAGACGTGTATATGGGTCCGTCCCTCCTACACCCAAAGTGTACTAATGGCATTGACGTGTTTATGGGTCAGTCCCTCCTAGACCCAAAGGGTACTAATGGCAGTGACGTGTATATGGGTCAGTCCCTCCTACACCCAAAGTGTACTAATGGCAGTGACGTGTATATGGGTCAGTCCCTCTCCCCCCTAAAGTTACTATTCCTATGAGACACACCCATTGTAATGTAAGCAGAGAACAAATAGAGATTGGTTCACAGAGCGCAGGTTCCTTTCCTCTTCCATGTTAGGCCAATGATTAGCGCCATGTTGGCAGTTTGATGGCTGCATTGTCTATCTTAGTAGTGTATAGTATAGTATTGCAGGTTTGAATATTAGGACATACGTCCATCCAGCGTCCAACCATCTCAGCAAGTATCTCATCATGCTAAAAATGTTGACAATATCCAGAGGAGGCAAAAAAAACACACCAAAATTTATTGCAAGGGGGAAAAATTCCTTCCTTCCTGGACAATCGGGACCATTTCCCTGGATCAAATCCTACTTTATGTATACAATACAGTAACTTGCATAACGTCCTTGTTTTGATAGAAACTCATCCCGCCTTTATATTAAAAATAGGACATGAACCTGACCATAAACAACGTCCACTGGAAGACTGTTCACTAGCTTTACCGCTTTCACGAGTGACAACCGTTCCCAACTCTACTTTATGGATCAAATACCAGGTAACTTGAACTAGTCCTGGTTTGTAGAAATTCATCCAGCCTTTATTTGTATTAAACGGACCAATGCAACCTGACAAGCATAACAACGTCACGGAGACAGTTCCATAGCTTATACCATTATAACTAAGTGACAAACCCTCTCACTCTACTTTATTGTATCAATACAGTAATTGTAACTATTCCTTGCTTGTACGAAACCCATCCAGTCTTTTATTAACTGACAATGGAAACTGACATAACAACGTTTCCACTAGGAAGACAAGTTCCATAGCTTTAGTTCCTCACAGAGTGACAAACCCTTCCCAACTCTACTTTATGTATCAATACCAGTACTATAACATTCCTTGTTTTTGTAGAAACTCAGTCCAGCTTTTTATAAAACTGAACAATGCAACCAGCCATCACAAAGTCACTAGAGACAGTTCAATAGCGTTTGACCGTTTCTCACAGCTGACACCCTTTCCAACTTACTTTAATGTATAATACAGACTTAACATTCTTGTTTGTAGAAACTCATCCAGCTTTATTAAACTGACCAATAGAACATGCCATAACAACCGAGCCAAAATGGAAGACACGTACTCCATAGACGTCTACCGTCTCTCACAGCATGACAACACTTCCCAATCTACTTTATGTATCAATTACCAGTAACTTGTAACATCTTCCTTGTTGTAGAAAACCCCATCAGCTATTTATTAGACGCACCAGATGAAACTAGCCATAACAACGTCCACTGGAAGACAGTTCCATAGCTTACTGCTTCTCACGTCACAGTTGGTGGACAAAACCTCTTTCCCAACTACTACTTTATGTAATCAATACCAGATAACTGTAACATAGCCTTAGTTTGTAGAAAACTCATACCCGCTTTTTATATAAACTGACCAATTGACCTGCATAACAACGTCCACTGGAAGACAAGTACCATGAGCTTTACCGTTTCACAGTGACAAACCCTTCCGACTCTACTTATGTATCAATACAGTAAATTGATAACATCCTTGTTTGTTAGAAACACCATCAGCGTTTTATTAAACTGACAATGAACATGCATAACAACGTACCACTGGAAGAGAAGACTAGTTACCATAGCCTTTACCGTTATCACAGTCAGTGACAAACATTTGCCAACTCTACTTATGTATCACAATAACAGAACTTAGTTGTAACATTCCTTGCTTGTACGAAAACTCAAACCAGCCACTTTATTAACGACCAATGAACACCTAAAGCCATAACAACGAATCCACTGGAGACAGTTCCATGAGCCTTACCGATCCTCACATAGACAACCCTTTCCACTCTACTTTATGTATCAATCACAGTAACTTGCTAATTCCGCTGTTGCTATGAAACTCATCCAGCTTTTTATTAAACTGAAAATGAACCTAGCCATAAAAAACGATACCACTAGGAAGACAGTTCCAAGCTTTACGTTCTCACAGTGACAAACCCTACCCAACTCTACTTTATGTATCAACCATAAACTTGTAACATTCATCTGTTTGTAGAACTCATCCAGATTTTATATAAACCGGGAACAGAGAACCATGCCATAACAACGTTCAATGGAATGGACAGTTACATAAGCTTGACCGTTCTCACAGTGAACAACACCCTTTCCACCTACTACTTTATGTATCAATTACCAGGCAAATTGAAATTCGCCTTGTTATGGTTAGAAAAACTCATCCCAGCTTTTTTTATTAAAGCTGCACCAATGAACCTGCCCCATAACAACGTCCACTGAGAGACAGTTCCATAAGCTTAACCGTTCTCCACAGTGACCCCAAACCCTTTACCAACTCCTAACTTTTATGTATTCAATCACCAGTAACTTGCCTAACATTCCTTGTTGTAGAAAACTCCATCCAGCTTTTAATAAAAACTGCAAACCAATGAACCTGCCCCATATACAACGTCCCTGGAAGACAGTTCCAGAGCTTTACCGTTCTCACAGGTTGACAAACCTTTCCCAACTCTTACTTTATGTATACAATCCCATAACTTGTAACATTCCTGTTTGTAGAAACTTCATCAGTTTGTATTAAACTGACCCAATGAACCTGCCCATTAAACAACCGGGCCACATAGAGAAGACAGTTCATAGCTCTTTACCGTTCTCACAGCTGATATGATAAACCTTTCCAACTCTAACTTAAGTCATCAATACCGAGTACTTGTAACATTCCTTGTTGTAGAAACCATACCAGATTTTGAGTAAGAACTGACCAAGGAAATGACCATTATCAACGTCCACTGGATGACAGTTCCATAGCGTACCGTTCTCACAGCTGAAAAACCTTCTCCGAGACAGGATTGAAGCCTAACTTTTTCTTCAGTCTTAAGGATTGTCCTTGTGTTCTTGACATGTTTCTATTGGTGCAACAATAGCCCCAGATAGTTATTGTAGGCCGTTATGATATCTATACACAGTAATCATATCACCCCACGCAGCGCCTTTTCTCCAGCGTACCATAATTGTAAACTTTATCCAGTCTCTCTTCATATTCAGACTCACCCAATCCCCCCTCATCTTATTATTTGAGTTGCCTTCTCTGAACCCTTTACCATTTCAAAAGCATGTCCACTTTTTTCTACACAGGGAGGATTCCAAAATTGCACTAGCCCTATTACCAAATGAGGGCCTACCAATGCTTGTAAAGAGGGGAGAATTACATTCTCCCTCCCTTGAATCCATACTCGCTTCGTTATACAAGACATAACCATGCATGCTCTGACTGTTGTCGCGCTGGCACTGCGACCCAAAACTCCAGATCCCTTCCAAACCAGGGATTCACTGAACACAGAGCATTTGCATAGTATAAAAGCCACAAGTATTTTTAAGTCCAAAATGCTATCACCTCTACATTATCACAATTGATTTCATCTGCCACTTAGCAGCCAATGCTGATAATCATCTAGATCCTTGCAACCGATGACCACATACTCTGAAGTTTGTATATAGGTCGACACAGTTTTGAGCTCGGTTCAGCTAAACACAGAAAACCTGACTGCACACTACACCACTTCCAAAATCATTAAAAATAGATTATAAATAGAAGCGGCCCCAACACAGCACCCTGATGAGACCCCACTTATGCACTTTAAGTCATAATGATGAAGCCCATGTAACAAACTTAACTCCCATGAACATCTAATTTTTAAACCACATTTTTATCATGTACAATGTGACTCCCCAGGACCAACCAGACATTAGATTATTCATTAGCTCGCCTATAAGCGCGACTGTATCAACAAGCCTAGTTGCAAAATCAAGTAAAACTACATAACTACTAGCTATTATCCAGAGTCGTACATTCTACTTCTCCTCATATAAAGCCAAGCAAGTAGTTATGACAAAGATCATCCTCTAAATCCATGCATGGTACTACTTATAATCGTCAGCCTTGAAACATACTCTAGTACATACGTTCCCTTATTAAACGTTCCAGCTATTCACCACCACTGAAGTTTTAAAGCTTACAGAGCCTGTAATTACCCGGCCCCTGTGAACGACGACCCTTTTGAATATTGGAATAACATCCGCTCTTTTTTCATCCAGAGGCACACACCGGACATGAGGGAATCAGCAAAAATAAGCTAGGAAGGAAACAATGGACTGATAACAACTGAACTTAGCTCCTTATGTACCCGAGGAGGATTGTATCCGGGTCCAGGAGATTTACTAATATTAACCTTATTAGTTTTCGTACCATTCTTATGTGTTCTGGATAGATGTAAGCAAAACATAATCCAGACCACAGTAAGAAGGGTTGAATTTTTTTTTTGAAAACAGGTATGGGGGGGAGAAAACCTTAAAGGGCAAGCCATCCCTTGAAATGAAAACTTACATTAAAGGTAAATCCCCCCCAAAACCCTAAACGGGTAATAGTGTGAACTGTGAATGAAATCTATAAGTCTAACCTGAAATTCCTGCACAATTCCTGTTCCCCTGTTTCTGCTTCCTGGTTCTTCCAGTTGTTACTGTCAGTTATGGATTTGACAGTTGACATCACAGCCAATGACTGAATTTACTCCCTGTCTGCCTCTATTCTGAGCATGCCCAGGCTCAGTAAAGGCTCAGACAGGTTTCTAAATGCTCAGTTGCCAGAGGCATCCAGAAAGCATAGCAGGCATACAGTAATGAATTCATAGGAAAAACTATGATAGATCAACTATTATAAAGAGACCATTTCTTTTCTAAAAGAGTGATTATGAGGTGGAGTTGGCCTTTAAGGAAAAAGTGGAGTGGGCTGTAAAACAGGGAGGTGTAACGCAGACACAAGTGTTTCAAAAAAGTGACACACACAGATTAACTTTGTTTTTTACTATTTAATAAACAAAACCACTTAAGGCATTGTAATTTATTCAAACCGAGAGAAGCCTTCTTGCCCGTTTTAGGGTGATTGACTGTTTGAAACACACGGGAAATGGGGTTGGTTTGTATTTGTAATATAGTGCCATGGCTTGGTTGGGGAAAATTACACGAGGTGCATCTAAGACTTACTTTTATGTTTCCAGAATATCTTAAAGGAGCTAAAGTCCTTCGGGGACCCCTGGTGCTGGTGTAACAACGTCATGCTGCTGGAATGGTATGCTCGCCTCGGGAGGGAAAGTTCCCAAGGAATCGTAGTTGGAAGCAGCAACGGTTAGTCATGGCAAGGTGGATGCCTTTCTGGACGCTCTTTGGTTTAACTTCAAGAAGGAGAGCCATCATGAAAAATCGCATTAAATCTATCCAACCTTACCTGCAAGACCAGAGTTCAACCCAGATTTTATTGCATCAATCCGATGGAGGCCCCGGTTCTCTGCTCCGGGGCCATCAAATGTAAGTCTGGAGTTCTTACTGCGAGTGGAGCCAAAACGGGCCCCCCCCCACCAGCCTGAAAACCAAAGCCCCCAATGCGGATGTTAGCAGCTGCTGAAGAGAAGCTTTTCTAGCATCAAGGCCAAATTGGTGTTAGTTGAAATCCAGAATAAAGGGCCAAAAATTAGCACAATTTTTAATGTAACAACTTTATTACATCAGGCTACTTATTTTAAAAAATGGTTGCTAATTTTGCCCCAAACCAATCGATGTTCTTACATTTTGAAAAGCTAACCATTGATTGGTTGGGGGCAAAATTAGCAGGATTTTTAATAAAAGAAGTTTTATTACATAGGACATACTTATTTAAAAAATGGTGTAATTTTACCCCGACAAATCAGATCTATGTAAACATTTGAAAAGCTAACACTCTGATTAGCACCATTTACACGATAAGAACTTTTATGAATAAACCCTGTACTGTTTTTTTAAAAATATTGCCTTTCATTAGTCTGCTTGAATGTTAAGATATTAATCATTTCTATGGTATGGCCCCTGGTTGTCATTTAAACACATACTGGTTGCTAACGCTTATTACCTTAGCAACCTAAATGGTTTAGGAGCCAAATTAAAGGAATTATTTCTCTCGGGACCTTATTAATAAACCAGAGTCCAGTGTAACAATAGATGGGGAATTGGAAGTCTCTGAGTTTACAATCCTGTTTGTCTGCGTACGTGTTTAACTGTAACTAAGTAAAAGGACATCTTCAATACAGGTTATGCGACATCAGTTCCATTGCAATATATTTGATTTGTGATATTGGGTCAGGCTCTGCAAAAAATCATTGCCAGAATCTAAAATGATGCTACCAATCAGCCTTACTTTTCGATTTTGGTGTGAGGTCATCAGTCAAGGACATCACCTCCACCTCAACAGTTGTCTGGAGATGTCATGTAACTCATTGACAAGTGCCTGTATTTGTCATATGGACAGAGGTACAGGCATTGGCATTTATAACATTGGAAACTGGAAGTGCTCTTAAGTAGAACTCTCCATCTTGTCATAGACCCAGGTTAGTTATAGTCTCAGGACAGTCGTAAAGGTCACGCCATACCATTTAATTTCCATAGGCTGGTGGATCATTTATCACCAAATGCCCTTTAATTCAACATCCGTTAATACTAGAGATGCCGAACCTTCGCCAAAAATCCGGTACGCTCGAGGATCAGCGAATTTTCGGAAAAATTACGAAAACATTAGAAATCCTCGAGCGGACCATTAAATGAATTTTTTTTTCACTCGGAAAATACCCACTAAATCCTCGTCATTTCGAAAATTTTCTAAAATACGGGTTTCATGCATTTTCCGAAAATACGGTAAAATCCTCGTCATTTCGAAGAATTTTCGAAAATACGTTTTCGGGATTTTTCGAAAAATACGTGAAATCATCGGAATTTCGAAATTTTCTAAAACGCGGGTTCGAGAAAAGTGAGGAAGGCAGGAAAACCGGAAAAATCCGCGATATCCGCGTCGCGAACGAGGGCTCAAATCCGCCGCGGAGTCAGGGTTCGGAATCCGCGAAATGGGCAATCACTATTAATAACCTGGAGATTAGAGAGGACTGTAATTTTTATGGGATATTGAGGCAGGAAAGCTTGAGATCTACCCCACCCCATCAACGTTAAACCTCTGGTTGCTAGGAAACCGAACATTGATTCATGAATAGAGGATTAATATACTTATAAACCATGGAAATTTCCGAAAATTTTGAAAAGTATCAAAAAATCCGCGAATCGGAAGTTCGGACTGCGGAAAAATCCGGAAAAGGAAAATCCGTCGTTCGCGAACGGGATAAATCCGCGGCGGATCCAGGTTCGATTCCGCGAAACCGCCATCCCTACTCAGTTAACCCAGTGTGTAACAGTGTTAACCACATCAGCATGTCCACCTCCTCTACCACTAAATGGGTTGGTTGGTTTGGTTTATCTATTGACAGCTCCTGAATGAAAATTTCTGGCCAAGTGACGGGAAAAGTTTGAGAAGGCAACAAGGGATAAGCTTAAAAATTGTCAACAGGAAGCTGAAGCCACAGCTCTAAACCATACTCTCGCCAATCGATCTGGTAAGTCCATGGAAAATGAACACCACACACGTTGAAACGGTCGGTTGATCAAAGTCTAAATGCCAGGTGATTTAATCTCCAATGAGAGGTTTATTTTCATTCATTTATCAAGATTCATCTAGGGACAAAATAAACTCAATAGGGGATTAAGTAATAAGAGATGATGATCTTCCTCGCAACATCAGATGGTCTACTGCCATTAAAAACATCAAATTGGTTGCTGCAGACTAACAAAGGTGCCCACCTGACGGATATCATTGCGCGTTCGAACGGTACCAGGCGGGACTTGTGATCGTAGTTTGCCGTGTTGAAGAAGATCCGGAATGGTGGTTCCTCCGAAATCGAATGAATGTCACGGATCAGTTAAGCCCCCTTCTCTAGTATCTTGCCTTTCTGTGTATAGGCGGGGGTCTGGCCTCTGAAAAACGAGATGGGCTGAAAGCAGTGAGAAGAAATTTAAACTAGCAGGGGGAAGCACATTTGTGTGGTGACGTCCTCCTCATCACAGCCTGGCTCCTTACCTGGGCTACTTTGACCAAAAAGTACAGACTAGGGACTCATGGACAAGATCTGGAGAACCTTACCTCGGTGAACTCAAGGTAGGGACGTTCCATCGTATTCTCTCTTGGTGACAGCCTCTTTACCTAATAACGCAGAAAAAAAAAAGTGTGGGGTTTCTCAGAAAAAAACAGATGCCTTTTAATTGCTTATAAAAGGGGAAACTAAAGTCAACCAGGACAATTGCCACCACAATTTATAAGGGGAGATGTCAATGTCTCTCTTGCAGAATGTGTTGTGTCTGTGTGTCTTCGATTATATTATGACCCAGTGATTTAGCACCAACATCTTCCTGGGGCGCTTTCAATTAAAAGATATTGCTGTAAATAACTCACACTCTGGGTACGTATATTATTATACCTGGTATGTTATATTACATACAGGGTATACTATTATACAAAGTCTAACGTAATACAAACACACGTAAGCACATAATATAAGTAACACAGAGTGTGAGTTACTTACAGTAATACCGTGATAACACAGGAGAGAGGACCTGCCAAAAGCGCTTACAGTCTAGAGGATTATGGGGGGGAGACATAAGGGGATGGAGTCCGGAGATAAGACTGTAACAGATTGGAAGTGGAGGTGGATTAGTGGGTTGATTTTGACTCTGGTTGGGTTACGTTTAAAGGTTATTAAGGGATGGTTGAGGGACTGACAGGCAGGGGGAGGGGTCCAGAGCAGAGGGGCCAAACCAAATAGTTTTTGAATTAGGGGTGGGAAGTTTTTATGGACCAGGTAAGCAGCTTGAAGGATCTTTGTGTGTCGGGCAGCCAGTGGAGGCTGACAGAGAGGGAGAGAGGCATTAGAAAAGTCGAGAAGAGAAATGAATGAGCGGCCAGCAGAGCTTAGGATGAAGTGATGTTTGCAGGAGTCAGCCGGATACGATTAGGCATTGGACTATAGGAATTTTGTTGACTTCTGCTGTGAGGAAGAAGGCGATGAATGCGATATATGTATTTTCTGAGGTTGGAGCCGACAGGATTTGGCCAGGTGAATTAACAGCGACAAGGACACACGGAGATGGGGGTATGGGGTGTTGTATAATGTTAATAGTTACTGGCAGGGAAGAGATTGTGAGGGGTGGGAAGAGGACAAATTCAGTTTATCCTGTGTAGTTTGAGGAATTGGGAGGAAGGAAGGGCAGAAGAAGTGGCAACTAAGGCAGGGGACATGGTGAGTCGTGGAGGGAGTATCATCAGCTTACATGTGGATACTGAATCCACATGAACTAATGAGTTCTCCAAGGCCAAGGTGTCCTTAGATGGGGGATTAAGAGTCCTGTTCTGTAATAGTTGGTGAGTTGTAGGGGATTAAAGGGAGAGATTATGGTTGGGGTCCAGTGAGGAAGTTCAATGGCTACGTTAAATCCAACGCAATTATAGCTCTCAGAGAAGGTGCAGGGTCATCTATTTAGCTCCCCATTCTGCAGGAGCGGTCACACTGCAGTTGTATTTAATCAAACCTAACATTAGAGTGGAGACACATGCTGGTCCCTCTTAGTTCTCTGGGCTAATTAGGATGGGGGCGCCTTGCTGCATTGATTGTGTGTGACTGGACGAGTCACCAATTTCTAGATTGAGAGTATGGAGGGTCAGTCTCGGCTACTAACAGTGTTTGCCGGACGGCACACAGGAGGTAATTGGCTTAGATTGATCTACACAAATGCTCTAGGGGTAAAAATGTTCTAGGCCAACACTTGGGGTCTCTAGTTGGGTCAACAATATCAACATCATGGGTAGGAGGGTGACAGCTTGCAACTTTGGTGGGTTGTTGTAAGGCACAAATATGCCACAACGCTACATTGAACCTATTTGGTTTCTCTCTAGGTGCACATCCAGTTACCCATCGCTGGATCCACCTTTACTATGTGACAGATGATGGGCTGATAATAGAAAGCTTGGCATGAATGAAGGGCTCCCGCTGACCGACGTCACTGAGAATGACCACCATATGGACCACTGCGGAACGTTGTGGCCTCGATGGTGGACCCTCAGTTACAGGCATCAAGTGGATATTAAAAAATAAATATGGCGGAGGCCTTAGAGTGACAGGGATGTTGGACAGCGAGGGTGGAAATAGATTTTATAACCACTGCAATGACCATTATATGGAACTAGGAAAGCTCTGTTCACCACAAGTGTTTCTTCCTCACGTACTGGATACACTAGAGGAGCGCTGGCGGGAGAGAGAGAAGTGGTTCCTGATTGAGAATATAGAGGAGAGTTTGGAGCCGGTGCTTGGCCCATGATCGGGAAGAAACCTAAAAAGGGACAGGTGAGTATCAGGATTTACATTGATTCCAGTCTAATCGTATTTACATTCTCCTTCTGTCTATGATGAATGTAAACGGTTTATGTCAGGGGACTGTACAGCATCCAAGCCCTTTATACACTGCTATCCATTGGGCAGAGTCAAGCAGCAGAGGAAATTTATATTGCCTGTAATCAGATGGATATTATTATGTGAATTCTGCTGTAGTCGCTTTGCAGTTCGTAATATGATTTTTCACATCAGCAAAGACATCGGTGCTAAGCCACTGAGCCCGTGATTGTGTGTATCTTCCGGGTAAAGATGAGTGTGATCAGCTGTTTAAAATCAGCTGGTCGTGGATTAGGAAGGCCGATCCATAGTTACTCGATACTTAGATGGCACAACGGCACAAATGGATAGTCCACTGTTTTGTTGAGTATTGGCCGCTTGTACAGTCCACCAGTAAACAAAAAAAATGTCCAGATGGGGCCAATTCGGCAAGCGGGCCTTGTGTTTGACATGGGTGTACTATGGATAAACGTAAGGAAAAAAAAAAGTTACTCAGTGGTCTATAGCTAAAAAAGTAAGGGTTTACCTCCTCTGCTTGAAAAGCGATATAATAGAATATATTGCACATAACTGAGGATTCCCCATAGGATTTAGATTTGCGTAATAAGTAACTACCGGGACCAACCTAAACAATTGTAAATCTCGTGCATGGGCTGAATTTGGGTATCTCTTTTAGGTACAGAAAATTGGAGGACAAGGAATGTGAATACAGCCCAAACTTCCGCTCATCCTGCAAAAACCAAGCGGGCAACCCACATTACAAACCAGAGATGCGGCACAGTGCACACTGATAACTTTACGTACCGTGCGGGGCTGAAGATCAATTACTGGCTGCTGTGGAGCAGGAAAGGCCCACTTGGAAGAGCTAAAGTAATTAAATCTGTACTAGTGATTAATAGGAATATAGTAACAACTTGGGTGTTGTCCCTCATAGGATTCAGAGGGTTCCCTGCTAGGTCAGCGTGTTTGTAATGTAATAATGACAGTCATATGTTAAAGGACACTCACCTCAAAGAACATCTTGTAGCAAAGAAGGCCTCCTCTTTTATTAATATGTTATATTATCATAGTTTTCCATGAATATTACTGTATGCCTGCTATGCTTCGGATGCCTAATGGAAACTGAGCAATTTTAGAAACCTGTAATGAGCCTGCACTGCAGCCTGGGCATGCTTCAGGAAGAGGCGACAGGGAATTAAACAATCAGTCATTGGCTTGTGAGTCAACTGTCAAAATCATAAAACTGACCGTTTACTAACATGGAAGAAGAACCACGAGCAGAAACAAGGGGAAGGGAAGGAAACAGGACATGGCAGGATTTCAAGGTTTAGACGATATATTTCACGATTAAACATTACCGTTTAGCGGTTTAGGAGAGTGATTACCATGTATGTAAGTTTTCATTTTGGGCTGGACTGCCTTTAAGGTAAGTGTACTAATGGCAGTGACATGTATATGGGTCAGTCCCTCCTACACCCAAAGTGTCCTAATGGTAGTGACGTGTTTATGGGTCAGTCCCTCCTACACCCAAAGTGTACTAATGGTAGTGACGTGTATATGGGTCAGTCCCTCCTACACCCAAAGTGTACTAATGGCAGTGACTTGTATATGGGTCAGTCCCTCCTACACCCAAAGTGTACTAATGGTAGTGACGTGTTTATGGGTCAGTCCCTCCTACACCCAAAGTGTACTAAGCAGAAACGCAGCCAGCTTTTTATTAAACTGACAATGAACCTGCCCTAACACGTCCAACTGGAAGACGTTTCCATAGCGTTATAACGTTCTCACAGTGACAACCCTTGTCCCAACTCTACTTTATTATCAATCCAGAACTTGTAACATTCTTGTTGTTGTAGAAACCCATCCACTTTTTATTAAACTGACCAATGAACCTGCCATAAACAACGTCCACGGAAGACACGTTCCATAGCTTTATACACGTTCTCACAGTGACAAAACCCTTTTCCCAACTCTACTTTACTGTATCAACCCAGTAACTTTTACATTCCTTGTTTGTAAGAAACTCATCCAGCTTTTTATTTAAACTGACCAGAACCTACCATAACAAGTCCACTGAAGCGTTTTCCATAGCTTTAACCGTTCTCACATGACAAACCCTTTCCCAGCTCTACTTTAGTATCAACCAGTAACTTGTAACATTTCCTTGTTTGTAGAAACCCATCCAGCTTTTTATAACTGACCAATGAACCTGCCATAACACGTCCACTGGAAGACAGTTTCCATAGCTTTAACCGTTCTCACATTGACAAACCCTTTCCCAACTTGAACCTAAACCATTTTTTCCTTCAAGTCTAAGTGATAGTTCACGTGTCCTCATGCCATGTTTTTATGGTGACCAATGTCCCAGATAGTTTATTGTATGGCCCTTATTATTTATACACAGTATCATATCCTGCCCCACGCAAGCTCCTTTTCTCCAGCGTACATACTTGTAACTTTTCCAGTCTCTCTTCATATTCAAGCTCCCCATTACCTTATTAATTAGTTTGCCCTTCTACTGATCCCTTTCCATTTTCAAAAGAGTGTCCTCTTGTACACAGATTCCAAAATTGCACTGGGCATATTCAAATTAGGCCTTACCAATGCTTTTGTAAAGAGGGAGAATTACATTTCCTCCCTTGAATCCATACCTCTCCTTTATACAAAGACAATACCATGCTGGCTCTGGCTGTTTTGCCGCTGCACTGCTTGCTACATTTAAGTTTGTTATCCACCACAACTCCAATCCCTTTCCAACAGGGATTCACTTAACACAGGAGCCTTTATAGTATCGCAAGCCAAGGATTTTTAGTCCAAAAGGCATCACCTTACATTTATCAACATTGAATTCATCTGCCACTTAGCCAGCCCAATGTGACATCTATCTAGATCCCCCCTGTACGATTGCACATCCTCTGAAGTTTTTTAATGGTCGACAAAGTTTGTGGTCGTCAGCAAATACAGAACCCTTGCGACAATAACCCACTTCCAATCATTATAATAGATTAATAGAAGCGGCCCCAACACAGAACCCTGTTGCCCCCACTTACACTTAGTCACATAATGATTAAGCCCCATTAACACACTACTCTCGCATCGATTCCTAACCATTTTCTTCCATTCAAATGTGAATCCCAGACCAACAGACCTTAGCTTATTCATTAGGTCGCCTATGGGGGACTGTACACAAAGCCTTTGCAAAATCTATATCCGTATACCTGTCACATATACAAAGAGAAGGAAGATGCAGCACACCTACAGAATAGTACAATCCAGGCTCCATATACCTGTCACTATACAAAGAAGAAGAATATGAAGCAGCACACCTACAGTATATAGTACAATCCGGCTCCTATACCTGTCCATATACAAAGAGAGGAAGATAAGCAGCACACCTTACAGTATATAGTAAAATCCAGGCTCCGTATACGTCCATATACAAAGAAGAGGAAGATGAAGCAGCACACCTACAGTATATATAGTACAATCCATCCGGATACTGTCCATATACAAAGAAGAGGAAGATGAAGCAAGCACACCTACAGTATATAGTACCAACCAGGCGCCATATACCTGTCCATATACAAAGAAGAGAAGATGAAGCAGCACACAGTATGAGGATATTATCCCCAGTAAGGAGTCCCATGTCTAAAGCCTCGTACACACGTGCGATGGGGGTCCTGACTGCAACGCACGATGTGTCCGAGGTTCATTTCGTCCAATATTTGCTCTGTATGGGCCCTTTATCAGCGTAAAAACAGCAGGTCGTTGGAAGATCCTGCCCCGTCGGTCAGGCAAAGAACCTCGAACAACCGTTTCGCCCGATAAAGTGCCCATACACGGGCCGATTATCGGCCAAAACGAACGTTCAGACACATTGTGCATCACGGGTCGGACCCCCATCGCATGTGTGTACGAACCTTGAGAGACTCTAACAGGCTCATTTACGAAGACTCGCTGAGCAAACGTAATGGAATTAAAGTCGCGCTACCGGTTCGCTACCAATTAGCGCAACTTTAACTTCATATTTATACTTTATATAGGGAGATCTATATATTTATATAGGGAGATATATATAACTTATATAGGGAGATCATATACTTTATATAGGGAGAATCATAGTTACTTTATTTATAGGGAGATCATACTAACTTTATATAGGGAGATCAATATACTTATATAGAGAGCTATATATACTTTATATAGGGGAGACTATATACTTTATATAGGGAGATCAATATACTTGATTTTATATAGGGAGATCAATATAACCTTGTATAGGGAGATACTTATATATATATTTATATAGGAGATCTATATACTTTATATAGGGAGACTATAGTAACTTTATAGGAGATCAATATACTTTATATAGGGAGATCAAATATCATTATATAGGGAGATCAATATACTTTATATAGGGAGATCATATAGACTTTATATAGGGATCAATATCATTATGGGTCATATACGTATGGGAGCATACTTATATAGATTCTATATTACTTTATACTAGGGAGATCAATATACTTTATATAGGAGTCAATATATTATATAGTGAGATAATATACTTTATATAGGGAGATCAATATACTTTATATAGTGAGATAATATACTTTATATAGTGAGATCAATATACTTTATATCGGAGATCATATATACTATATAGGGAGAATTACTAACTATATAGGAGTCTAACTTTTTATATAGGAGATTCAATATACTTATATAGGGAGATAATATACCTGTTATATAGGAGATCAATTCTATATATATTATTATAGGGAGATCATATATACTTTGATAAGTGAGATCAATATACGTAGATGATCAGGGAGAATATATCTTTATATAGGGAGATCATATATATTTATATAGGAGGATCAATATACTATATAGGGAGATCAATATACTTATATAGGGAGATCATTTCAATCGGAGATAAAACTTATATAGGGAGATCAATATACTTTATATAGGGAGATCAATATACTTATATAGGAGATCAATATACTTTATATAGGGAGCAATACTTATATAAGGGAGATCAATATACGTTTATATAGGGAGCATCAATATAACTTTATATAGGGGCTCAATTATACTTTAATAGGGAGATCAATAACCTTTATATAGGGAGATCAATATACTTATATGGGAGATCACTATATTATATAGGGAGATCAATTATCTTTATATAGGGAGATCATATATTTATATAGGGAGATCTATATATTTATATAGGGAGATAATTATTTATATATAGGGAGATCAATATACCTATATAGGGAGACAATTATACTTTATATAGGGAGATCAATATACTTTATATTGGGAGAATCAATACTTTATAGAGTAGGGAGATTATATACTTTATATAGGGAGATCAATATACTTTATATGGGAGATCAATATACTTTATATAGGAGATCATATAACTTATATGGGAGATCAATATACTTTATATAGGGAGATTATATACTTTATATAGGGAGATCTATATACTTATATGGGAGATCAATATACATTTATATAGGAGGAGATCAATATACTTTTATAGGGAGATCAATATACTTTATATAGGGAGATCAATATACTTATATAGGGAGATCAATATACTTTTATTAGGGGATCAATAACTTATATAGGGAGATCATTATTACTTATAAGGGAGATCAATATACTTTAATAGGGGATCAATTATACCTTATATAGGGAGATCAATATACTATATATATTTTATAGGGCTTTATATAGGAGATCAATATACATTATATAGGGAGTCAATATACTTTATATAGGGAGACAATATACTTTATATAGGGAGATCTATATACTTTATATAGGGAGATCATATACTTATATAGGGCAATCAATATACTTTAAGATAGGAGATCAATATACTTATATAGGGAGAACTACTTTATGAACTATATATATTAGGGAGATCTATATACTTTATATAGGGAGATCAATATACTTTATATAGGGAGATCAATATACTTTATATAGGGAGATCAATATACTTATATAGGGAGTACAATATACTTTATATAGGGGATCTATACTTATTATAGGGAGCATATTATAGGAGATATACTTTATATAGGGAGCTCTCATATTACTATATAGGGAGAGATCAATATACTCTTATATAGGGAGATCAATATACTTATATAGGGAGATCATATACTTTATATAGGAGATCAATATACTTTTATAGGGAGATCTTTATGGACATATATACTTTATAGAGGGAGATCAATATACCTTATTAAGGGAGATCAATATTACTTTTATATAGGAGTCATATACATACTAAATCTATTTAATTATATGGGAGACGAAATACTTTGATATAGGGAGATCAATTATAATTTATAGGGAGATCAATATACTGATATAGGGATATATAACTTTATATAGGGAGCATATATACTTATATCAGGGAGTTAATACTCATATAGAGCTTCTTTATATAGGAGCATCAATATACTTATAGAGGAGGATCATAAATGACTTATATAGGGGCGATCAATATACTTTAAAGGGAGATCAATATACTTATATAGGGAGCAACAATAGCGAGATCATAACTTTATATAGGGAGATCAATATACTATAGGGAGATCAATCATTAATAAGATCCTATACTTATAGGAGAGATCATATACATTATATAGGCGAGATCAAATATACTTTATATTAGGGAGTGCAATATACTTTATTAGCAGGGACGACTAATACTACATTATATGGGCAGATCATATACTTATAGATGGGAGATCCTTACTGTATATAGGAGATCCAGATACTTTATATAGGGATCATACTTTATGGATCAATATTCTATGGTCAATAATTATATAGGAGGAGATCAATATACTTATATAGGAGATTGTACTTTGGAGATCATATACTTTATATAGGAGATCAATATATACTTATATAGGGAGATGCTAATATACTTATATAGGGAGATCAATGACTATATGCAACATTCTTTATATAGGGAGATCATATTACTTATATAGGGATGATGCAAATTTATGAACATTCTTATATAGGGCGATCAATATATCTTATATTTAGGCGAGATCAATATACTTATATAGGAGATCAATGATACATTTAAGGGAGAAATAACGTTATATAGGGAGATCAACTTACGTGATATGATCTCTTATCATAAGGGAGATCACATATACTTTAATAGGGAGATCAAAGACTTATATATAGGGGAGATCAATATACTTTTATAGGGAGACTCAATATTACTTATATAGGAGATCATATATACTTATATAGGAGATTCCAAAGATCTTTGCGATTTACTATAGGGACTCAATAGTACTTATATAGGGAGATCAATATACTATATAGGGAGTATCCATATACTTTATATAGGGAGATCAATAGTCCTTTATATAGGGAGATCCAGAACTTATATTAGGGAGATCATGATACTTTATATAGGGAGATCTATATACATTAATAGGGAAGATCAATATACCTTAATAGGAGACAATATACTTTATATAGGGAGATCCATATACTTAAATAGGGAGTATCATATACTTATATAGGGAGATTCAATATACTTTTATAGGGAGATCAATATACTTTATAAGGGGATCATATACTTTATATAGGAGATCATATACTTATATGGAGATCAATATACTTTATTAATGGAGATCATATACTTATATAGGGAGATCAAATATACTTATATAGGGAGATCAATATACTTAATATGAGATCAATTACTTTATATAGGGAGATCAAATACTTTATATAGGGAGATCAATATACTTATATATGGAGATCAATAATACTTTATATGGAGATCAATATACTTTATATAGGGATCAATATCATTTAGGGTTATATACTTATTAGGAATATATACTTTATATAGGAATCAATATACTTTATATAGGGAGATCATATCCTTTATTAGGAGATACATATATACTTTATATAGGGAGATCCATATACTTTTATAGGGAGATCAATAATACTTTATATAGGGAGATTAATACTTTATAGGGATATCATATTACTTTTAATAGGGAGATCATATACTTATATAGGAATCTATATACGTTATATAGGGAGACAATAAATACTTATATAAGGAGATCATATACTTTATATAGGGAGATCAATTACTTGTATTGGAGATTCTATATACTTATATATAGGAGATCTATATTAACATTATGGGGATCATTATCTTTATATAGGGAGATATATATATATATATATAGGATTATCATAGAAGAGATGGAAGCACTCCTGGTACAAACAAGTGTTTATTCACTCACAAACACGCTACATCAAAGCGTTTCGGCCGCCATCTTGGCCGTCATCAGGATGTGATTTCACAGCAATGAACTACAGGTAAATAGACTCGCAAACCCCTCCCTAGTGTGTAAGACACTCCCTCAGTTTGAAAGACTCGCCTGTAGAAGGATGAATGAACTCTTTGCCTTTAATCACCTTATTGGTGTTATCCGCAAACATTGGTATCTTTTACAGCGGGCTTTACCAAATATTTAGGAGTTTACCAATTCTCCATTGATCTCCTATAAAAAGGGTAGGAGTATTAGATCTATGGTGTCTAGTAACATGACACAAACTGTTGGGTCTGGGAAGGGCACTTGGTTGAAAGGACATGTTTCCATGTATGAGTGGGGTCTGTTGCAATAAGGTGATTAAAGGCAAAGACTTCATTCATCCTTCTACAGGCGAGTCTTTCACACCGAAGGGATGTTATACTTGTGATACATGATTTGTTATGTATGTCTTAATATGCCCATGTGGGCTATTATATGTTGGTGAAACAACACAAAAAGTTGAGACTTGCACAACATAAATCGTCTATCCAAACACGACAGATAACTCTTCCTGTACCCAAATCTTATAGGGAATTGGGACATAAACCAGACCAAATGAAGTTCTTAGAACAGGAGGTGATCGACAGTTGGAGTTAAAGAAAAGGGAAGTTTGGTGGATAAATAGGTTGGGCACTCTATCCCCTAAGGGGTTAAATAAAGATTATGACCTATATGTATTTTTGTAACTGACCGTGATGTCCTCCTTTGACATGCCACTAGAGGTCACTGTCTCCATTGGTTCCTGCTAATATGTTGCTTATCTAAAAGTGAATTCTATGGTAATAGTTTCCTGTTACCCTCTATTAAAGGGATTTGAGAGTCATGTTTGATTCAAGGCTTGTCAATTAGGCTTGAAAAAGGGAGGTGTTCCGAAACGTTGCCGCCATTAAGACTGATGTTGTTAATAGAGATGTCCGAACTTCACAAAATCCGATCCGGACCCATTAAATGGAAAAATATCCTCGAAATTACGAGATTTCTCGTATTTTCGAAAATTTTAGAAAATACGTATTTACGAAAATACGAGTAATCCTCGGAATTTCGGAGATTTTCGAACGGTTCGGAAGGCGGAAAATCCGGAAAAATCCGCCGTTCGCGAACGGGATAAATCCGCGGCGGATCCGGGTTCGGATCCACGAACCAGCCATACCTAGTTGTTAAGCCAATAAATTAATATGCATTATTATATGCTGGACTTTTGAAATTATTCATCGATGCTGCTGTACTCAAAATTGTCTATTGAATATTAACTTTACAGCTTTGCATCATCTATTGGAAGAAAACTGCTGCTAACTGTTGTTTATTGTATATGTATATATATATATATAGGGAGATCTATATACTTTATATAGGGAGATCAATATACATTATATGGGGAGATCAATATACATTATATATGGAGATCAATATACTTTATATTAGGGAGATCAATATACTTAATAGGGAGATCAACTACTTTATATAGGGAGATCATAGACATTATATAGTAGGATCAATATACTTTATATAGGAGATCAATATACTTTCTATAAGGGAGATCAATATAATTATATAGGGAGATCAATACATTATATCAAGGAGATCAATATACTTTATATAGGGAGATCATATACATATATAGGGAGATCAATATACTTTATATAGGGAGACAATATACATTCTATAGGGAGATCAATATACATTATATATGGAGATCAATATACTTTATAGGGAGATCAATATACATTTATAGGGAGATAATTACTTTTATATAGGGAGATCAATATACATTATATAGGGAGATCAATATACGTTGTATGAGGGAGATCAATATCATATATAGGGAGATCATATACATTATATAGCGAATTCATACTTTAATAGGGAGATCAATATACATTATATAGGGGAGATCAATATACGTTATATAGGGAGATCAATTACATTATAGAGCTCAATATACTTTATTAGGGAGATCAATATACTTTATATTAGGATAATATACTTGTCAGGATATAATATGTAGGGAGATAAATACTTTATATAGGGGCATATCGAGTAATATACTTTGTATAGGGGGATCTATATACATTATAGGGAGATCAATATACTTATATATGAGGAGATCAATACTACCTTATATAGGGGAGACACAAATATACTTTATAATAGGGGAGATCAATATACTTTATATAGGGAGATCAATATACGTTATATAGGGAGATCAATATACTTTATATAGGGAGATTCACTATATTTATATAGGGAGATCTTATATATATATACTGTTATATAGGGAGATCAATACTTAAGGATCAATAACTATAGGGAGATCAATATACTTTATATAGGGAGATCAATATTACTTTATTAAGGGAGATATTCAATATACTTGTTATAGGGAGATCAATATACTTAGGGAGATCAATATACATTATATAGGGAGATCAATATACTTTATATAGGGAGATCAATATACATTATATAGGGAGATCAATATACTTTATATACGGATATATATATATATGTAGGGAGATAAATACTTTATATAGGGGCATATAGAGATATATATACTTTGTATAGGGGGATCTATATACTTTATACATGGATATATATATATATATATATATATATATATAGCAAAAGTGAAAGTTCAAGGTGCACTCCAAGGCCTTGTGAAAAACATTGGAGCCACATTGGAGTTACAACTGAAAGACATGTGGCAAAAATTTGAGAACCGTGGATACCCACGTGGTATATTAAGTAAAGCATTGTCCATAGCCAAGAATAAAGCTCGGCCTAATCAGGAGATTATTACTACTACCTCTACACAAACTGCACCATTGGTAGCAAGTTTCAGACATTCCTCTATGGGACCTAACATCAAAACCAGTATCTACAAGAATTGGAATATTTTAAAAGCAGATCAAATTTTTAACAGGGTCTTACCGGAACGACCCATTATGGGCTATAGGAGAGGACAAAATCTAAAAGACCTTTTAATGAAAACTGACTTTAAGGGAGTAACAAAGGACAAAAATTGGCTATCTACATTTAACGCAAATAAGGGGTGTTTTAAGTGTGCTAAACGTTACTCATGTAAACACATGGTTCCTGGTAAATCATTTGTACATCCCCACACTAATAAGGTGATCCACAATGTAATGTGTCCCTGTAAATTAATTTATATTGGCAAAACGGATTTGGCCCTTAGGTAAAGAATAGATGGTCACCGTTCAGCCATCACTACAGCATATAGAGATGGTCATACTACAAAACCTGTGGCCAAACACTTTTTAGAACAGGGCCACATCTTAAAGAATTTACATTTATGGGGATTGATCATGTCCCTATTTCCAGCAGGGGGGGCAATAGGTCACAACGATTATTACAATATGGAGCACGTTGGATTTGGTATTTAAACACGGTCCACCCCAAGGGACTAAATGACAATCTATCTTTACGATGTTTTTTAAATGAAAGATAATTGAGATGTTTCTGGAATGTAGAATGATTATCAGCTAGATTATTAAGGGAACAGGAGGTAGGAGATATAAATAAGACAAGGGAAGTAGAATTACCCAAATAGGGCTCAGCTCAATTAACTATTCATGCTTTATAACACTTGAGTGGGGTTGTGATACCTTAACACACTAGATGAACCCAGATATGGAGATTTTTATTAGATATATATTCACTTATATTAAGCTGATTTGGATCATGAATTCACTTGATTAACATAATAGATTTTTTTTTTAATTATTTATGGGTATAATATTTACAACACAAGATGGTTTTATTCACTCGATAGAAATTATATTTTATTGTAATGTATTTATTGCACTAGAGCACTTTGTGTGGAGAGGTCCCTAGATTGGTTCAAGTAATCACATGTGACATGTTGTAGGGGTGGGACTTATTGTATAAATGTTGCACTAATTTGTACACTCTATATACATATATATATATATATCTTATATATACTTTATAAAGGGGGATGACTTGTCACTAGGTGTGGTCACTTCTTTCAAAGATGACGGACAAAATCTTACAGATTATAACTGTGTGTAGACAGCATAATCCATGGTATGATCACGTCAACCAATCATTTAACAGTGAGATCCAGTTGAACCAGTAGAACAGGTATGTACAGTATGTGTAATAATCCCAAGTGTATTCAGGTATAAAGGGGTCAGCCATGATTCTTCTTAATCTCTTGAAGATTTGTAATAGTAAATAGATATGTGTACTTAAAGGTCCACACCTCGTCCTTTAACGGAACATGAAAGCATAGTTGTCAAAATCGAATAAAGGCACACAGCAATCAATTTGCCCGTGCCAGGGAAGCGCAAAATAACATAGTAACATAGTAATTAAGTTTGAATAAAGCCATACGTCCATCAAGTCCAACCTTTATACCCTACCCATAATGTCTGTATAACAGTTACATAGTAACCTAGTATTGGAGGTTGTATAAAGACATACATCCATCTAGTCCAACCTTTATACCTTACCCATAATGTCTGTATAACAGTTACACAGTAACATATTATTGGAGGTTGTATAAAGACATACGTCCATCTAGTCCAACCTTTATACCCTACCCATAAGGTATTTAAACAGTTACAATAGTAACATAGTATTGAGGTTGTTATAAAGACATACGTCCATCTAGTCCAACCTTTTTACCCTACCCATAATGTCTGTATAACAGTTACTCAGTAACATAGTATTGGAGGTTGTATAAAGATAACGTCCATCTAGTCCAACCTTATACCCTACCCATAATGTCTGTATAACCGTTAATAGTAACATGTATTGGAGGTGTGTATAAGACATACGTCTCATAGTCCAACCTTTTACCTACCCATTGTCTGTATACAGTTACAAGTAACATAGTATGGAGGTTGTATAAAAATACGTCCATCTAGTCCAACCTTTATACCTACCCATAATGTCTGTTATACAGTTACATAGTAACACAGTATTGGAGGTTGTAAAAGGACATTACGTCATCTAGTCCAACCTTTATACCCTACCATAATGTCTGATAACAGTACAAGTTAACAGTATGGAGGTTGTATAAAGACATACGTCCATCTAGTCCAACCTATACCCTACCCATAATGTCTGTATACAGTTACATAGTTACATAGTATGGGGTTGTATAAAGACATACGTCCATCTAGTCCAACCTTTATACCCTACCCATAATGTCTGTATAACAGTTACATAGTAACATAGTAATGGGGGTTGTATAAAGACATACGTCCATCTGTCCAACCTTTATACCTACCCATAATGTCTGTATAACAGTTAACAGTAACATAGTATTGGAGGTTGTATAAAGAATACGTCCATCTAGTCCAACCTTTATACCCTACCCATAATGTCTGTATAACGTTACATAGTAACATAGTAATAGTTTGTATAAAGACATAGCGTCCATCTAGTCCAACCTTTATACCCTACCCATATGTCTGTATAAACAGTTACATAGTAACATAGTATTGGAGGTTGTATAAGAGAATACGTCCACCTAGTCAACCTTTAGCCCACCCATAAGTCCTTTCTAACAGTTACATAGTAACATAGTATTGGAGGTTGTATAAAGACATACGTCCATCTAGTCCAACCTTTATACCCTACCCATAATGTCTGTATAACAGTTACATAGTAACATAGTATTGGAGGTTGTATAAAGACATACGTCCATCTAGTCCAACCTTTATACCCTACCCATAATGTCTGTATAACAGTTACATAGTAACATAGTAGTGGAGGTTGTATAAAGACATACTGATAGGCTGTATGTGTGATTGATTAGAGTGTAAGCTACATCATCAGGGAAGGTTCTGGTGGTTCTCTCTTCCATATTAAGGTTCTCCCCAGAACCATCCAAGCAGAAAAACATTTTCTCCCATGATCCTTCACCTAAGAAGACAATTACACTGCATTTGTAACGTTCCGGATCCCCTCGTATTCCTTCAGTCCGAATACCCCAATCTATAACCACTATCTTCGCCAATAGACAAGCCCCCGATTGCCGGGAGGCTAGGTGTGCCTCACCGAACACGGTAGCCCCCTGGACTTAGAGTGCAAGGTATCCGAACTGAGGCCGGGAATACGAGAGAAGCCCGGAACGAAACTGACAGGCAAGGCACAAAGGTCAGAGACCAAAATACACGGTACAGACAAGGAGCAAGCAAAAGCAGGGTCAGGAACAGAGCAATAGGTCAGAACCAGAAGTCAGGCCGCCAGGCACGGTACAGAGGGTTAGGCAAAAGCGTAGTCAGGAACAGAGCAGAGGTCAGGACAGGCAGATACGGATCAGAGTCAAAATAACAGGCAGGGGTTGGTAACAGGAAATCACAGATAAAGCACGAGCAAGGATAGTAAACTAAACCGCTATATCGGGCGGGGATACTAAGGGCTGATGTGTATAAATAATGCAGAGGGACCAATGGGGAAAGGAGGACAGAGATATGTGAAGGGGATAGGATAGTTTAAACTTAACGAGCCCTCCTCCATCCAATGGGAAAGCTGGATGGGGGGAGGAAGTAGGAAATGAACAAACTAACTAACCCTCCTCCGACCAACTGATGATTTAGAGGAGCGGAGGAGGTATGCGCACAGCACTGGGGGCAGGCCGGCCGGCTGCGCGAGCATGAACGGACGTGCGAGCATGAGAAGAGCTAGGACGCGTGACGTCACCGCGTGCTGAGAGCCGAGACCGAGGAGAGACGCTGCGGAATCCCTGAGCAGGTAAGCCCCTTGTTACAGCATTTTTTTGGATCCCTAGGGTCACATCTGTGTTACCTGTAATGTGTTTAAACACTGGGTAGTGAGCTGGATAGTGATTGCATTCCTCTACTCCTACTTGGACTGTCAATCAAATCCCTGTGACGTGATCCTCTTCCCTGCCCAAGTCCCTCCCCTCTCCCGGCTCTGTAATAAAGATAAGAACATTAGAAGGGAGAGAGCTAGCTTTGATGGCAGAGATAAGCTTTCACTGATTGAGGATGGGTCACAAAGAGAGAGATCAGCACACGGAGAGATCCTGTCTCCAGGACAGCTTGCTTTCTATTGGCCACTGTGCGTGGGTGTGTTTTTCAGGATGTTGAACTTTTAACTCCTACTGCACATGATAAGCTTGTCGGTTAGCCGGAGTTGAGACATGGAGGAGGTAACAGAGGGGAGGGGGAAGGGGGGAGTGCTGCACACAGATCTGACACCATGGTTAAACAGAGTCACTGACA
>JAACNH010001664.1:0-62611 GCA_019447015.1 Hymenochirus boettgeri | reverse complement strand
CCAAGGGACACGATATTAAGGATTCACCAAGGGACACGATATTAAGGATGCACCAAGGGACACGATATTAAGGATGCACCAAGGGACACAATATTAAGGATGTACCAAGGGACACAATATTAAGGATAGACCAAGGGACACAATATTAAGGATGCACCAAGGGACACGATATTAAGGATGCACCAAGGGACACAATATTAAGGATGCACCAAGGGACACAATATAAAGGATGTACCAAGGGACACGATATTAAGGATGCACCAAGGGACACAATATTAAGGATGGACCAAGGGACACGATATTAAGGATGCACCAAGGGACACAATATTAAGGATTCACTTTTTCACAATGAAAGAAAAAATATTATTTGCAATGAGAAAAATAGATCCAATCCCAGAAATAAAACAATACAGATATTCAACGACCTATCACCAGCCACAATGGCAGCAAGAAAAACATATATGGAAATGACAAAAACACTCAGAGAAAACCTTATCCTATATAAATGGGGATTCCCAACCAAACTCCATATAATTAGAAACGACAATAACTTCACAATTAACACACCTGAGGAGGGTCTAAAGCTGCTAAAATCATGGAAACTATTAAAGCAACAAAAAAACCAAGGAACCCCCTCGCCAGCCTCAGTCTCCCCAAACAAAATGACACCGGAGTGGAAAGAAAACCGGTAAGTTGACTTTAAATATCAGGAACTTTATAAGGAAATGGACATAAAAATACATTTGGACAAAAAGAACTAAATAATATTTACCTAAAAACAATAAACAAACAATAGGAGGAGGGGGAGAGGGGAGGGGAAGGAGAGGAAAAGAACAGGATGGACTATTATATGGAATTACACAGGAACAAAAACTTTAAAGGGAAAGCAAAACCCAACCAAAGCCATAAATACTGCCCAGATGTGGCTCCTGTTATGCTTAACGCAAAAATCTAACCAACGTACTAATGAGAGGGAAAGACCCTTCTCTTCTCTCCCCCCGCCTCCATATAAGTAGATATATAGCGTTTAACGAAAAAAGCTTAATATGACAAAAATAGTGAACATTGTTATTATCTCTAAATGGGAGAAATTGGAAATCTTTTCTTTTTTGTAACTCACTCCCCTTCATGTGCACCCCGTGATAGTGTGAATACAACACACACGGAGATGATAACATGGCAGGTGGAAGGACCGAGGTAAAAGATATAGATTAAAGGGCATCTATAGTGGGAAATATGACACATAATAAAAACAAAAAAAGGGAACATGGGGAATTGAACCTGTGTCCCAATAATCTGATTTTTTTCCTAACCCAGCACTTTAGCAGAACACGCCACAGGTGAACTCTCAATCAATAGAAGTAAATGTCAGTAAAATCAGTACACTATTTTGTATTGCTACTGGATGACTGTCAGCAATTCACGCTGGTTGGTAAATAAATAACAGAGCTGCTATATATAAAGTTTGTACATTTGGAGAAACTTCATATTTTTCTAGAAACATGGAAACAAACAAACAAAAAAAGCACTAAACTCAGGCAGTAGACCATGTTATATTGTTTCATAAGTAAGCTAGGGGATTTGAACTTGCGACTTCTTGGTCTGATTGTTTCTAAACACACAGCATTTACATGGTGCGCCACCAGCAACTCTAACTGTGATCACAGGTACATTTAGAGGCTTTATCTTTCGCTAGAAAGAGATGCTAGAAACTCTGCACATAGAGACAGTGAATGCTGGGGTCAGGGGGCGTGGCTCTTTGAAGCCAACATGGGCTATGAGTTGTACTGGCAACAAGATGGAAGCCTCCTTTGTTACAGAATCTATTACTCATATCTACTAAATGCAGATAACTAGAGAAGAATCTTTCAACGTGTAGGTGTTCTGGGGAGAAAAACTTTCACATTAGGATCTGAAAAACTGAAGTTTAGTTATCCTTTAATTGATAATGAAAGAATACACTTTTTAGCCTAATTTAAAAAAAATAAAAAGGGAAGTGAAAGAGCAGGCTCAAGTTAAAAGTGTTTGTGGTTATAAGTACAAAATGTAAAACCATTGGTTTATTTAATGAAAAAAGAAGGTTTAACATTTGTGTGAAATTATTTGTTATAATTGCAAGCTTTATTGTGGTTACAGTGTTAAGCTAAACAATCTAATTAATTTGACAAACGTTGAGAATTTGGTCTGATCATATTTTGTTGTAAACAATTTTACATGTAATTTCAAATACATACATGCTGCCCTTAAGGGGTATGTCCATCCCCTGGTCCCCCAGCCCCAACCGCATGATTTTTATTTTTAGAAAGTGCCCCAAACTTTTACTTACCTCCCCTCTTTCCTTTGCTGTGCTGCCGGCCCTCTGCTTGCGAGTGCAAGTAGAGGGGCGGGACCGGCAGTCGCGTCTGTGATTGGCTGAGCGGCAGCCAATCACGGACGCGGCTGCCGGTCATTCAGTGCAGTGGAGGAAAGAGGGAGGTAAGTTAAAAGTTGGGGCACTTTCTAAAAATAAAAATCATGTGGTTGGGGCTGGGGGACCAGGGGGAAGGCTATATCAAAGGGGATTAATGCTAGGGGGAGGGAGGGAGAGGGAGGGAGAGGGGGAGGGAGGGGGAGAAGGGCTGTAGTACGCATGCCAAACTTGTCTCGGAGGCCAGGTAGGAGGCAGAGTCCTATATGGACTCTGCTATCCTCCTGGTGGCCAGTTTTTGGGAGTTTGGGGGGGGACTACAGGAGAACCATTTGGAGCTGTGATGTGAGGTAAGGATTACACTACACTACATGATGGGGCCAGTAGTTGGGGGGATTAAAGTTTTGGGGGTGGACATGCCCTTTAAGATAGGGTTTAAATATTTGTTAATAATAGCAACAAATACATTTTTACAATTATCTCCAAGTGTTGCATTTTCTTACCAATGCATTTTTGATCTGTGTCTCAGCTGGAGAAATGTCCCTGACTGTCGTAGATAGTCTACTTTTCCTATTTTTCTCCAAGAAACATAACTTTCTTTGTGAAAGTTGAATAATTCTAAAATATATAGGGCTAGCCATGATGGCCCACTATATCATTTATGTTGTTAATTTTGGAAAAGGGATTAGCAACTATGCAGTGTTTTCGGGATGTTTTGACATTACTTCTGCTAATTGCAAACATTTTTCATTTTTACCTCCAATGTAACAACCCTAATCGATGTACCATATAAATCCACAAGTATAAACCAAGATTTTCAGCCTGTCAAATCAGCCTGAAAATGAAACATGGTATATACTTCGGTCACTCACTCACTCTGCTGCGCCATTTGCAGAGTGAGTGACTGAATTGCTGTATTAGAAGTACAGAAAAAATGGATGTAATACCCACTGACTGGTAGGTTCTCTTGTTCACTAAACTGGGGGTGGAGGGTGAGGATTCTTGCCACTGCAGATGTTTTCAAACTATAACTCCCAGCTACTAAAGCATGCTGCAAGTTTTATTTTACAAATATCTGGAGTGCAAACAAATGAGGCTTCATTTGACTTTTAAATAGACAGCAGAATTTTAATATAGTAATAGCTAAATCCAGTATGGCTATTACTGTATAGGACTACTGTATGTGAAATCTACAATCAATTTAAAGGGCACCTAAAGCCTCAAAACAATACACAATCCCAAGGATGCTATTATCTATTGTTGCCTTCTGACTGTTTATCAATTTAGAAAAAGGACCATGACCGTTGTGCCTGGCAAAAGTAGACAGGGGCAATATTTCACCACAAACAAGTGTGCAGACCATAGAGAATTACATGATTAGCCATATTTAAGATATGTCCAATCATCCATTTGAATAAACAGTCTAATTTTGGTATCCCAGTCATGTGAAAAATAAGTATATTGGGCATAACAATTGCATGGTGTGTGCGTAGCCTTTGCTAAATCATCAATTTCTTTGGACAAATGAAATATAGGGCCAATGTAGCAAGAGATGTTAGATGTTGATATTGCCCCCCAGTGGCAGTTTGAAACTATTTGGTTTATATAATCCCACTCCATACTATAGTGTAAAGCTAGATACACAGTACCGATAAAGGCCTGAGACCATCTGATACAATAGTATCAGGGCATATTTGGCACTGTGTTTTGCAGCTTTCACAAACAAGCGCGCAACCAACTAATTCAGGTCAACTGAGCGGGCATTCAGGAAAGTCTGTAAATTAGCCTCATCTGTGGTACATTCCCTAGAGGGAGTCGACTGCAGTTGAGGGAAACACACATTACTACATTTCCTCCCAATGCTGTGCATAGGGAGAACACTTGGGGACTATATCTTCAGATTTGAAAAATAAATATACCGTGCAATTACAGTGGATCCTTAACAGCTGCCTCCTAGGAATACTCATGCATAATAGTCCTGGCTGGCAGCTAGTGAACAAAAGTTACATTGGTATGGACATTAATTTCAATATTGGATACTCACAACATCAAAAGTCCAAACTTGCATATCCTGCTAGGGGCCGCCAGCCTGACATTTTAAGGTTGTTTTCTATGGAAAAAAATACAACGTATTAAAAAATCTAAAACTTAAACAATATGAAGTCTAATTTAACAATACTATTAACAGTACTTACAAGCAAAGTGTGAGACGATAAGCTCCCGACGTACTCTTTGCCCTTCATGAGTAGTGTCCCCAGACCTGGGAGCGTACACCTCTTCATGTGTGTCCGAGTCAATGTTGGGTGTGGGTACTCCATGGCGTAAATCCAAATTATGGAGTGCTGCACACACAACGGTGATTTCGGACACACAGGTGGGAGAATAAAGAAGTCTCCCACCGGTTGGCACTGGAAGCGCGCCTTTAAAACACCAAAACAACGTTCAATGACGTTGCGCGTCTTCCGATGGGCACGGTTGTACCTACGCTCTCCATTAGTCTGAGGCACACTTTACAGCGATCGTAAAATACCGATATCGATATTTAGCGATACCGCGGCTTTATAAATATGGCCCGAAATGTGGGTTCCATAGTGGCACCTAGCTTATTTACCTCTTGATGTCCCACTAAAATATGGCTGATTGTGAAAGGATGTTTCAAATGCAGTCTGCCTCGTTGTACAGTTGGTATATTTATTAATGTATCTAAATGTTTCAAAAGTACAATTACAAACAAAGAGTACAAGATGTTTCATTTTGCCAATTGTAAAACTAGAGGTGTTGTTTATTTGGCCACATGTGACTGTGGCTTACAGTATGTTGGAAAAACAATTCGACATGCTTCCCAATGGATAGCAAAACACATGAACACTATCCCCAAAATGGATAAACACTCAGCCATAGCCAGTCATGTTATTGAAGAACATCATGGCAATACTAATGTCTCTTTTCAAACTATTGATTTAGTGGGTAGTAATATCATGAAGGGTGATTATCATAAAAAGTTATGTGGATATATATTTTAAAAACAATACAACTAAATGGTTTGAACAAAGAGTTCAGACTATCGGCTTTTCTGGATTAATTACTGTATTAACAAGTTCTTGATTTTATGCTTTTGATGTGAAATAAAGTATATTGATTTTATGAAGATTCGTGTGCTGCCTACTCCACGTTGAATTTTCTGTCTTGGATTACATGTCGTCACGGGTCGGACGAGTTTAGAGTGTTTGAGCGCCATAGATCATTTGGGGTTCAAGCTCCTGTAAATATAAATCCTGGCTGTTAGTATGTTTCTATTATATATATTTTGAATCTACACACATTGAGCTATATAACAATCCCATTTTTTCACACCTATGTGCATAATCCCAGATGCAATTCTTCATAGACCTTCGTGTTTTAAGTAAATTTTAGGGGAAATATGAAGAAAACAAATAATTAAATAATCAAAATCTCCAGCATGTCCCAAATTAAACAGTATGCCACAAGCCTTGGTGTGCACAAAAACAGAAGTCACCAATTAAGGTAATAACAATTATAGAGTAAAAATTCAACCAACCCTGTATTTTGGACAGCTTTCAACTTTCACACTGAACACCCCTCAAACCAAGATATATATATATTTTTAGTAAGTACACACATTCAGCTATGTGTCGGTGTAATTGTTTCATACTTACATGAAGAATTTTGCACACAGTTTTAAGAAATTTGGACTTTTTTGTAGATTTTTAAGGAACAAAAAGTGAAAAGGAAGATGAAATGTAGAAATCTTGAACAACCCCCAGTAAAAATATAACAGCCCTCTAACTATTGTTCTATGTCCTCGATAAAATAGTACCTCACTTCCATCAATGCACGCTGAGACACTGCCACCAAACTCAAAAGGAGACAGTGTGTAATTTTGCAGCTGCACTCTAAGGTCACTCTTTGGACTCATTCCATTTTACTTTGTAAAGCCACAATTGGTAATGAAATATCAAAGTGTCAAATAGTTTTTGGTTGAAAATACTCCAAATCAAAAAAAATTGGGGTAGATGAATCATTATTCCCCAAAAAACACAGCTTAACATTTTAGTATTGGTTTAGGAGAATGTCAGGAGCCACATTTCACTAAGATTTGGTGGGTAAATATGATAATGAAACACCACAACCCACCCACCCCATACACACACACATTTTTGTGGTATTCAGTGGTCTTTTTTCTTATCTTTTCAGATTCACTTTTGTCTGGTGATATGCCGCTGGATTTGGAAAAAAGCCAATGTAATATCAATCTTCAAAAAGGTAGTCTTCCCAACCTGGTAACTATAGACCTGTAGTTCCACTTCTTTTTAATCTGTTTATAAATGACTTAGAAGGAGCATTGAGAGCAAGGTCTCTGTGTTTGCTGATGACACTAAACTATGCAGAGCTTTGGAAACTTCAAATGATGTGCAAATGCTGCAAGCAGACCTAGATAGATTATGAAAATGAGCAGCAGAATGGCAGATGGGATTCAATGTTGATAAATGTAAGGTGATGTATTTGGGATTTAACAATCCCGGTGCCACCTACACCATAGATAACTCTGTGTTAAGTGAATCTTAACTGAAAAAAGATTTAGGGGTTCTGGTAGATAACAGACTTAGCTGTAGCAAATAATGCCAGACAGCAACAGCTAGAGCTAGCAAGATATTGTCTTGTATAAAGAGGGGAATAGATTCAAGAGAAAAAAATATTATTCTCCCTCTTTACAAGGCACTGGTAAGGCCTCATTTGGAATATGCGGTTCAGTTTTGGAATCCCATATACAAAAGGGACATCTTGGAAATGGAAGCAGTTCAGAGAAGGGCAACTAAATTAATAAGGGGAATGGAGGGGCATGAATATGCAGGCAGATTAGACAAGTTAGGTCTGTTTACATGGGAGAAGTGATGTTTGAATGGGGATATGATAACTTTATACAAATATATTAATGGGCCATACAATAAACTCTCTGGTGCATTGTTTACTTATAGGTCATATCAGAGGACACGTGCATATCATTTAGGATTGGAAGAAACAAAGTTTTATATTCAGGTTTGGAAAGGTTTCTTTACAGTGAGAACAGTAAAACTGTGGAACTGTCTTCCAGCAGATGTGGTAATGGCAAGTTCATTAAATAGCTTACAAGTGGGCTAGATACATTTCTAAAGTTATAAAAAAATACATATTTTACTGGTATTAATACATATACTGTAGTTATGGTTGGTACAGGGATACTATATAATATTGAGAATTACTGGTATTAATATATACTGTAGTTCTGGTTGGTACGGGGATACTATATAATATTGAGAATTACTGGTATTAACACATATACTGTAGTTCTGGTTGGTATGGGGATACTATATAATATTGATAATTACTGGTATTAATACATATACTGTAGTTCTGGTTGGTACGGGGATACTATATAATATTGAGAATTACTGGTATTAATACATATACAGTAGCTCTGGTTGGTACAGGTATACTATATAATATTGAGAATTACTGGTATTAATACTTATACTGTAGTTCTGGTTGGTACGGGGATACTATATAATATTGAGAATTAATGGTATTAATACATATACTGTAGTTCTGGTTGGTACGGGGATACTATATAATATTGAGAATTACTGGTATTAATACATATACTGTAGTTCTGGTTGGTATAGGGATACTATATAATATTGAGTATCACTGGTATTAATACATATACTGTAGTTCTGTTTGGTACGGGGATACTATATAATATTGAGAATTACTGGTATTAACACATATACTGTAGTTCTGGTTGGTATGGGGATACTATATAATATTGAGAATTACTGGTATTAATACATATACTGTAGTTCTGGTTGGTATGGGGATACTATATAATATTGAGAATTACTGGTATTAATACATATATAGTAGCTCTGGTTGGTACGGGGATAATATATAATATTGAGAATTACTGGTATTAATACATATACTGTAGTTCTGCTTGGTACAGGTATACTATGTAATATTGAGAATTACTGGTATTAATACTTATACTGTAGTTCTGGTTGGTACGGGGATACTATATAATATTGAGAATTACTAGTATTAATACATATACTGTAGTTCTGGTTGGTATGGGGATACTATATAATATTGAGAGTTACTGGTATTAATACATGTACTTACTTTAGTTCTGGTTGATCCAGGGATTCTTTCCAATTGCTGTTTGGAGTCGAGAAGGAATCCCCCCCCACCCCCCTTCTTTAGCTTTTTTTTTGTTGCCTTCCTCTGGATTAACTGTTAGGTAGGGTTAAAAAGGAGGGTGAAAAGGTTGGACTTGATGGACGAATGTGTTTATTCAGCCTCAATTACTATGTTACTATGTCCACTGCCAAAATATAAACCTACCAATTCAACTAAGGAAAAACTAGTCCAGTTTGATAATCTAGAACAACTGCTTTCACCCATAACAAAATCATTCATTATGATATCATAGTGGACAATTGAGTGGGTTCCCCTACCCTGCTGCCCTGCACATACTCAAGTTCATACCAAGCTTAAGAATGGTACAATGTCATACTAACACTTATTACTAGCTCATAGAGAGGGGGCAGAATGGTAATATTTGGAGGGAAGATCCAGAACTTCTGGTGTGGTACAGGCTGTAATACATAATATTGGATTATAACAGTGTCTGTTTGGAGTTATATCGATTGAGGGAAACATTGGTAGATTTTTTATTATGAGGCCCGACAAGCCCTTTAATGAATGTCATTTGAGCAAAGCACTTTAAACTAGAGAGTCAGCTTCAAGCATTCAGGCCACACAGAAGAATCTGTCAGCTCATGTAGCCAATACGGCAAGTACCAGTAGGTTAGGACCCAGTTAAAGAAAGCAACCTTGACGTGGTGACTGGGATTAAAATAATTTGGCCAATTTATTGATCTAATTGCTTTTATTTATCCAGGGTTTAGCAGACTGTTTGTAGTAGAACCTTATGGAGGGAGCCAATATGCAATTAGAATAATCTGTGCACTAGAATTCTCTTTTTTGTAAGCCCTTTAATGAATATAATCTTGGCAGTGTTTGTTTTCAGATCTAGAGAAAGTTGCCCCAGCATTGTGCACTCTACATCATTAAACTGTTAACATTTGTAACAATGTCCTATTACCTTGCTATGCTACGAGTTCCCATAGAGTAGCTGACCATGGAAATCCAGTGTACTTAGTAAGAATGAAAGATAGTGAGTTACAAATATATGAATTAACCTGTATAACTATGTTGGTAACATCTACCAAATCTAAATCTCTAGGGTTTATTTCCTAGTAAATAAGATTTTGTGTTTATTTCAGGTCTAAATAAAATAATGTAACATTTTGGGATAAATATACATCCTAATAGTCCAGCGGGAACCAAACTGTCCAATTCTGTAGTCTTGATCTGTTCATCCATTCAATAATAATCTGTATGACTTGGTTGGCCATTTCTCCTCCCTTTCAGGATATGGACATTCACACTTACCCTGGAACAATCACATTCAGTGCAATGAGGGATCAGCTATTGCCTTTTACTCAGTTTTTGGTTATATGGGGCTTCTAGCAGCTGTTAGTTTTGTTTTAGCATTTTTAGCTCGGACCTTACCGGACCTTTTAATGAGGCCAAGTACATCACTTTCAGCATGCTGGTCTTCTGCAGTTTTGGATCACAATGATCCCGGCCTATCTGAGCACCAAAGGAAAAACACTGTGTGTGTGGAGATATTGCATATACAGCTCAGTGCCGGAAAAAAGAAACGAGGAAGGAGAACTGATGGGGAGCGGAAGTGTTAAAGTATAAACATTTTCGTCTTTTTTAACCCTTTCAGTGCCAGCAGAATTTAAAAAAAAATGTTTCCGTACAGTGCCTGCAGAATTTTCAGGATTTTGCCCTTAATTGGTTTAGACTCATTATATAGTAGGAAACCCCCCATTAAAGGTAAATCAGGAATATTATACATTGGTTTTTTACCACAAAGTGTACTTTAACATGGTAACAGAATATTGTAGCTTTTCTGAAGATTTTACTGGAATTATGGGTAAAATATGTAGAAAAAAATGTTAAGTTCGAATTTTTTCATGGATTTTCCCATTTTTATTTATAGTTATCTTAAGGTTACACACTGTGGGGTTACCCTGGTTTGTACCCTGAAGAATATCACTAGGAGACCAAATTGATAGATGCAGGTTCATTATAAGAAAAACACACGTGCGAGAGACACAAGTCACTGGCTGGAAACGTCTCTTAATTTCAACATTTTAACCCCTTGGTAACTAAAATCATTCTTATATATTTTATTAGGGCATTATCATGCATTATCATTAATTATATTAGGGACCCCCGGTGACCACCTGTCACATACAAAAATCTTACAGTTCTCAAAAACTCTGATACTCCGAGATCAACGATACCAGATATATGTAGGTACCCCGAATTTTCCTGTACAGGAGACCCCCCCAAACTAAAAACTGCACCTTCAAGAATATTACACCAAATGGAAATGTAAACCACTATGACAGTTAACATTGAATATCTACCAAATTAACTAACATACCCTACAATGAGATTGTTAGAAACTACAAAACCATGAGATTTTATGAGTAAGTTGTGATCACAATGCAGATACCTGGGCGTAGGTCAAATCAAATGTGAATTTCAACTAAAAACTGTAGAGAATGTTCAAAAGCATCTTAAATAGCTAACCCCTCCTGAATAAAAACGGTATGCCACATCCATAGGTGTACTCAGAGACATGGCTACCAACTAACCCAAAGGGGGACCAATGTCAAATGGCAGTAACAGTAGTGATGGACCCGAACTTTATGAGTTCAGATGAACTCAACCTATATAAACTTTCTGAATTAGGGTTTGAACTAGTTGTTTGGTTTCCGAACTCGACTTATTTTCACTAATTATCAAAAATGTATAATTATCTAATTCTCGAATCGGTAACACTCAAATGTAACATTCAAATTCGTTAACCCTCGAATGTATCCTTCAATTTCAATAACCCTCAAAGTTATCCTTCAATTTCAATAACCCTCGAATGTATCCTTCAATTTAATAATCCTTGAATGTAGCCTTCAATTTCAATAACTCTTGAATGTAGCCTTCGATTTCTGTAACCTCGAATATATCTTCAATTTCAATAACCCTCGATTGTATCCTTCAATTTCAATAACTCTCGAATGTATCCTTTCGATTTCAATAACCCTCAAATGTATCCTTCGATTTCAATAACCCTCGAATGTATCCTTCAATTTCAATAACTTTCTAATGATCCTTCGATTTCAATAACTCTCGAATGAATCCTTCAATTTCAATAACTCTTGAATGTATCCTTCAATTTCAATAACTCTCGAATGTATCCTTCAATTCAATAACCCTCGAATGTACTTCAATTTCAATAACTCTAGAATGTATCCTTCTTTCAATAACTCTCGAATGTATCCTTCAATTTCATAACCCTCGAATGTATCCTTCAATTTCAATACTCTCGTATTGTTCAATAACCTCAAATGTAGTGGCCGACTCCGGAAACCCTCAAATGTATTGTTTAGTAACTGAATGTAGCGTTCGGTTTCGCTAACTCTTAAATGTATTGTTTTGTAACCCTCAAAAGTATCGTTCAGTAACCCTTGAATTGGCTGTAACCTCGAATATAGAATGCAGAAACCCGATAATACCCGATCATGAACAAGTATATTTCCTCAGGTGTCAGATGTATTTTAAACCCCTTAGAGACTAAATGGCCCTGAGGAGGAGCTAAGGCGTCCGCAGCAAAAACCTGGACTCCCTCCCTGGCCCTTGTAAGGGCCCTTGCAGCACTGAGATGTGACTTTGTTGGGGGGTCCAGTAGCTCGAATCGGGACCCAGCAGCTCTTAAAAAAAGCCGTTTGCTGGCATCTTCTGTCTTCCACCCGGTGACACCAGCTCCGTTGAGGCAACAAACCCTAAAAACCCTGCAGACGCCAATGCCCTGCTTTTAACCTTTAAATCCATTCACTCTATTGCACCTCCCTACTTATCGTCTCTCTTGGTCCCTAATTTCCTGGTCGTGCCCTCCTTTTCTCACAAGGAAGCCTTCTCCACAAACCCCAACAAACAATGCTGCCTCCCACCTTAAACCATCTCTTTCCTGCTCCCTACCTTGGAACTCTCTCCCTCTGTCGCTTCACAGGTGACATCCATTAATACTTTTAAGTCTAGACTGTTATCCTACCTTATAACTCTCCTCTCTCGCTTCGCCTGGTGACATCATTAATACTTTCCCATCTAGACTGTTATCCTACCTTTATAACTCTCTCCCTCTCTCGCTTCGCCTGGTGACATCCATTAATACTTTTAAGTCTAGACTCTTATCCTACCTTTATAACTCTCTCCCTCTCTCGCTTCGCCTGGTGACATCCATTAATACTTTCCCATCTAGACTGTATCCTACCTTTATAACTCTCTCCCTCTCTCGCTTCGCCTGGTGACATCCATTAATACTTTTAAGTCTAGACTGTTATCCTACCTTTATAACTCTCTCCCTCTCTCGCTTCACCAGGTGACATCCATTAATACTTTTAAGTCTAGACTGTTATCCTACCTTTATAACTCTCTCCCTCTCTCGCTTCACCAGGTGACATCCATTAATACTTTTAAGTCTAGACTGTTATCCTACCTTTATAACTCTCTCCCTCTCTCGCTTCGCCAGGTGACATTCAATAATACTTTTAAGTCTAGACTGTTATCCTACCTTTATAACTCTCTCCCTCTCTCGCTTCGCCTGGTGACATCCATTAATACTTTTAAGTCTAGACTGTTATCCTACCTTATAACTCTCTCCCTCTCTCGCTTCGCCTGGTGACATCCATTAATACTTTCCCATCTAGACTGTTATCCTACCTTTATAACTCTCTCCTCTCTCGCTTCGCCTGGTGACATCCATTAATACTTTTAGTCTAGACTCTTATCCTACCTTATAACTCTCTCCCTCTCTCGCTTCGCCTGGTGACATCATTAATACTTTTAAGTCTAGACTGTTATCCTACCTTTGAGAGCACCAGCAAAAAATGATTGTTAGCCATCTCAAGCACTTTGTATTGTGTGTTTTGCCACTCACTAGATTGTAAGCCTTCAGGGCAGGAATCTCATTCCTAATGTGTCATGCATGCTGCACTTATTCAATTTATCCATAATTTATTTATATATGTGTTCTTAACCAATGTATCAAATTGTATTTCATTTTTATTTATCTGTATAATTGCACTTATCCCCATATTTGTATATGTTTATAATGTACAGCGCTGCGTATCCAAGTGGCACTTTATAAATAAAATTATACATACTACATACATACATACATACATTCAATGAACCTGCCATCACAATGTCCAATGGAAGACAGTTCTATAGATTACCCTTCTCATAGTAAAACTCTTTGAGAACTTGAAGATCAAACTATTTCTTTCTTCCTGTTTAAATGGTTCTTACTCGAAGTGAACATTTGTTTAGTCTGAATCTCTGATCACATTCACAACAGGCTTAGATATCTTCTTGGACAGCCAGTGTATACATGGTAACGTATTCAGATTTTTTAGGGATTTACCTTGATGGACTATTGTTTTTTAAGCCTAAAATTAACTATTTATGTATTTTTATATGTATTTATTTTCATGTCTTTCTGTGTCTTTATTTTTTCTTTTTAACTCTACAGACAGTGAAACTGCATAAGATGCCCCGATATGGAATGGCCCAACATGGGAAGAAATCAGTGTATAGCAAGAACAAGAATTCCTATCCTATACTAATGATGATATTTCTGTGATCTTTTCCTTTCTCTCATTTCTCTTTTCCCTTATATCTCTGCTGGTTCTGTTTGTTTTCATTAAACACATGGACACCCCCATTGTCAGAGCCAATAACAGGAACCTCAGCTTCCTCCTCCTTGTCTCCATCAAGCTGAGCTTCCTCAGTGTGTTCCTGTTCCTCGGTCGCCCTGTGATATAACCTGCATGTTACGTATAATCACTTTTGGATCACCTTCTCCATAGCTGTCTCTTCTCTCCTGGCCAAGACTATCATGGTTTATATTGCATTCAAAGCCACCAAGCCTGGGAGCTCATGGAGGAAATGGGTGGGAACCAAACTGTCCAATTCTGTAGTCTTGATCTGTTCATCCATTCAAATAATAATCTGTATGACTTGGTTGGCCATTTCTCCTCCCTTTCAGGATATGGACATTCACACTTACCCTGGAACAATCATCATTCAGTGCAATGAGGGATCAGCTATTGCCTTTTACTCAGTTATTGGTTATATGGGGCTTCTAGCAGCTGTTAGTTTTGTTTTAGCATTTTTAGCTCGGACCTTACCGGACACTTTTAATGAGGCCAAGTACATCACTTTCAGCATGCTGGTCTTCTGCAGTGTTTGGATCACAATGATCCCGGCTATCTGAGCACCAAAGGGAAAAAAACACTGTGTGTGTGGAGATATTGCCATATTGACCTCAGTACCCATTTCCTCCATGAGCTCCCAGGCTTGGTGGCTTTGAATGCAATATAAACCATGATAGTCTTGGCCAGGAGAGAAGAGACAGCTATGGAGAAGGTGATTCCAAAAGTGATTATACGTAACATGCAGGTTATATCCACAGGGCGACCGAGGAACAGGAACACACTGAGGAAGCTCAGCTTGATGGAGACAAGGAGGAGGAAGCTGAGGTTCCTGTTATTGGCTCTGACAATGGGGGTGTCCATGTGTTTAATGAAAACAAACAGAACCAGCAGAGATATAAGGGAAAAGAGAAATGAGAGAAAGGAAAAGATCACAGAAATATCATCATTAGTATAGGAAGGAATTCTTCTGTTCTTGCTATACACTGATTTCTTCCCCTGTGGGCCATTCCATATCGGGGCATCTTATGCAGTTTGCACTGTCTGTAGAGTTAAAAAGAAAAAAATAAAGACACAGAAAGACATGAAAATAAATACATATAAAAATACATAAATAGTTAATTTTGGCGTAAAAAAACAATAGTCCATCAAGGTAAATCCCTAAAAAATCTGAATACAGTTACCATGTATACACTGGCTGTCCAAGAAGATATCTAAGCCTGTTGTGAATGTGATCAGAGATTCAGACTAAACAAAATGTTCACTTCGAGTAAAGAACCATTTAAACAGGAAGAAAGAAATAGTTTGATCTTCAAGTTCTCAAAGAGTTTTAACTATGAGAAGGGTAAATCTATAGAACTGTCTTCCATTGGACATTGTGATGGCAGGTTCATTGAATGTATGTATGTATGTATGTATGTATGTATAATTTTATTTATAAAGTGCCACTTGGATACGCAGCGCTGTACATTATAAATACATATACAAATATGGGGATAAGTGCAATTATACAGATAAATAAAAATGAAATACAATTTGATACATTGGTTAAGAACACATATATAAATAAATTATGGATAAATTGATATAAGTGCAGCATGCTATGACACATTAGGAATGAGATTCCTGCCCTGAAGAGCTTACAATCTAAGTGAGTGGCAAAACACACAAATACAAAGTGCTTGAGATGGCTAACAATCATTTTTTGTGCTGGTGCTCAGAAAGGTAGGATAACAGTCTAGACTTAAAAGTATTAATGGATGTCACCAGGCGAAGCGAGAGAGGGAGAGAGTTATAAAGGTAGGATAAGAGTCTAGACTTAAAAGTATTAATGGATGTCACCAGGCGAAGCGAGAGTGGGTTTCTGGTAGATAACAGACTTAGCTGTAGACAAATAATGCCAGACAGCAACAGCTAGAGCTAGCAAGATATTGTTTGTATAAAGGGGGATAGATTCAAGAGAAAAAAATATTATTCTCCCTCTTACAAGGCACTGGTAAGGCCTCATTTGGAATATGCGGTTCAGTTTTGGAATCCCTATACAAAAGGGACATCTTGGAAATGGAAGCAGTTCAGAGAAGGGCAACTAAATTAATAAGGGGAAAGGAGGGGCATGAATATGCAGGCAGATTAGACAAGTTAGGTCTGTTTACATGGGAGAAGTGATGTTTGAATGGGGATATGATAACTTTATAAAATATATTAATGGGCCATACAATAAACTCTCTGGTGCATTGTTACTTATAGGTCCTATCAGAGGACACGTGCATATCATTTAGGATTGGAAGAAACACAAGTTTTATATTCAGGTTTGGAAAGGTTTCTTTACAGTGAGAACAGTAAAACTGTGGAACTGTCTTCCAGCAGATGTGGTAATGGCAAGTTCATTAAATAGCTTACAAGTGGGCTAGATACATTTCTAAAGTTATAAAAAAATACATATTTTACTGGATTAATACATATACTGTAGTTATGGTTGGTACAGGGATACTATATAATAGAGAATTACTGGTATTAATATACTGTGTTCTGGTTGGTACGGGGATACTATAAATATTGAGAATACTGGTATTAACACAATATACTGTAGTTCTGGTTGGTATGGGGATACTATATAATATTGATAATTACTGGTATTAATACATATACTGTAGTTCTGGTTGGTACGGGGATACTATATAATATTGAGAATTAATGGTATTAACATATACAGTAGCTCTGGTTGGTACAGGTATACTATATAATATTGAGAATTACTGGTATTAATAATTATTACTGTAGTTCTGGTTGGTACGGGGATACTATATAATATTGAGAATTAATGGTATTAATACATATACTGTAGTTCTGGTTGGTACGGGGATACTATATAATATTGAGAATTACTGGTATTAATACATATACTGTAGTTTGGTTGGTATAGGGATACTATATAATATTGAGTATCACTGGTATTAATACAATTACTGTAGTTTGTTTGGTACGGGGATACTATATATATTGAGAATTACTGGTATTAACACAATATACTGTAGTTTGGTTGGTATGGGGATACTAATAATATTGAGAATTACTGTATTAATACATATACTGTAGTTCTGGGTTGGTATGGGGATACTATATAATATTGAGAATTACTGGTATTAATACATATATAGTAGCTCTGGTTGGTACGGGGATAATTATAATATTGAGAATACTGGTATAAACATATCTGTAGTTCTGCTTGGTACACGGTATACTATGTAATATTGAGAATTACTGGTATAATACTTATACTGTAGTTCTGGTTGGTACGGGGATACTATATAATATTGAGAATTACTAGTATTAATACAATACTGTAGTTCTGGTTGGTATGGGGATACTATATAATATTGAGAGTTACTGGTATTAATACATGTACTTACTTTAGTTCTGGTTGATCCAGGGATTCTTTCCAATTGCTGTTTGGAGTCGAGAAGGAATCCCCCCCACCCCCCTTCTTTAGCTTTTTTTTTGTTGCCTTCCTCTGGATTAACTGTTAGGTAGGGTTAAAAAGGAGGGTGAAAAGGTTGGACTTGATGGACGAATGTGTTTATTCAGCCTCAATACTATGTTACTATGTCCACTGCCAAATATAAAACACCAATTCAACTAAGGAAAAACTAGTCCAGTTTGATAATCTAGAACAACTGCTTTCACCCATAACAAAATCATTCATTATGATATCCTAGTGGACAATTGAGTGGGTTCCCCTACCCTGCTGCCGCACATACTCAAGGTCATACCAAGCTTAAGAATGGTACAATGTCATACTAACACTTATTACTAGCTCATAGAGAGGGGGCAGAATGGTAATATTTGGAGGGAAGATCCAGAACTTCTGGTGTGGTACAGGCTGTAATACATAATATTGGATTATAACAGTGTCTGTTTGGAGTTATATCGATTGAGGGAAACATTGGTAGATTTTTTATTATGAGGCCCGACAAGCCCTTTAATGAATGTCATTTGAGCAAAGCACTTAACTAGAGAGTCAGCTTCAAGCATTCAGGCCACACAGAAGAATCTGTCAGCTCATGTAGCCAATACGGCAAGTACCAGTGGTTAGGACCCAGTTAAAGAAAGCAACCTTGACGTGGGTGACTGGGATTAAAAAATTTGGCCAATTTATTGATCTAATTGCTTTTATTTATCCAGGGTTTAGCAGACTGTTTGTGTAGAACCTTATGGAGGGAGCCAATATGCAATTAGAATAATCTGTGCACTAGAATTTCTTTTTTGTAAGCCCTTTAATGAATATAATCTTGGCAGTGTTTGTTTTCAGATCTAGAGAAAGTTGCCCCAGCATTGTGCACTCTACATCATTAAACTGTTAACATTTGTAAAAAATGTCCTATTACCTTGCTATGCTACGAGTTCCCATAGAGTAGGACCATGGAAATCCAGTGTACTTAGTAAGAATGAAAGATAGTGAGTTACAAATATATGAATAACCTGTATAACTATGTTGGTAACATCTACCAAATCTAAATCTCTAGGGTTATTTCCTAGTAATAAGATTTTGTGTTTATTTCAGGTCTAAATAAAATAATGTAACATTTTGGGATAAATATACATCCTAATAGTCCAGCACTAGAGGTCAATATGGCAATATCTCCACACACACAGTGTTTTTCCCTTTGGTGCTCAGATAGGCCGGGATCATTGTGATCCAAACATGCAGAAGACCAGCATGCTGAAAGTGATGTACTTGGCCTCATTAAAAGTGTCGGTAAGGTCCGAGCTAAAAATGCTAAAAACAAAACTAACAGCTGCTAGAAGCCCCATATAACCAATAACTGAGTAAAAGGCAATAGCTGATCCCTCATTGCACTGAATGATGATTGTTTCAGGGTAAGTGTGAATGTCCATATCCTGAAAGGGAGGAGAAATGGCCAACCAAGTCATACAGATTATTATTTGAATGGATGAACAGATACAAGACTACAGAATTGGACAGTTTGGTTCCCACCCATTTCCTCCATGAGCTCCCAGGTTGGTGGCTTTGAATGCAATATAAACCATGATAGTCTTGGCCAGGAGAGAAGAGACAGCTATGGAGAAGGTGATTCCAAAAGTGATTATACGTAACATGCAGGTTATATCCACAGGGCGACCGAGGAACAGGAACACACTGAGGAAGCTCAGCTTGATGGAGACAAGGAGGAGGAAGCTGAGGTTCCTGTTATTGGCTCTGACAATGGGGGTGTCCATGTGTTAATGAAAACAAACAGAACCAGCAGAGATATAAGGGAAAAGAGAAATGAGAGAAAGGAAAAGATCACAGAAATATCATCATTAGTATAGGATAGGAATTCTTCTGTTCTTGCTATACACTGATTTCTTCCCATGTTGGGCCATTCCATATCGGGGCATCTTATGCAGTTTGCACTGTCTGTAGAGTTAAAAAGAAAAAAATAAAGACACAGAAAGACATGAAAATAAATACATATAAAAATACATAAATAGTTAATTTTAGGCTTAAAAAACAATAGTCCATCAAGGTAAATCCCTAAAAAATCTGAATACAGTTACCATGTATACACTGGCTGTCCAAGAAGATATCTAAGCCTGTTGTGAATGTGATCAGAGATTCAGACTAAACAAAATGTTCACTTCGAGTAAAGAACCATTTAACAGGAAGAAAGAAATGTTTGATCTTCAAGTTCTCAAAGAGTTTTAACTATGAGAAGGGTAAATCTATAGAACGTCTTCCATTGGACATTGTGATGGCAGGTTCATTGAATGTATGTATGTATGTATGTATGTATGTATAATTTTATTTATAAAGTGCCACTTGGATACGCAGCGCTGTACATTATAAATACATATACAAATATGGGGATAAGTGCAATTATACAGATAAATAAAAATGAAATACAATTTGATACATTGGTTAAGAACACATATATAAATAAATTATGGATAAATTGATATAAGTGCAGCATGCTATGACACCTTAGGAATGAGATTCCTGCCCTGAAGAGCTACAATCTAAGTGAGTGGCAAAACACACAATACAAAGTGCTTGAGTGGCTAACAATCATTTTTTGTGCTGGTGCTCAGAAAGGTAGGATAACAGTCTAGACTTAAAAGTATTAATGGATGTCACCAGGCGAAGCGAGAGAGGGGAGAGAGTTATAAAGGTAGGATAAGAGTCTAGATTAAAGTATAATGGATGTCACCAGGCGAAGCGAGAGAGGGAGAGAGTTATAAAGGTAGGATAACAGTCTAGATGGGAAAGTATTAATGGATGTCACCAGGCGAAGCGAGAGAGGGAGAGAGTTATAAAGGTAGGATAACAGTCTAGTCTGGAAATATTAATGGATGTCACCAGGCGAAGCGAGAGAGGGAGAGAGTTATAAAGGTAGGATAACAGTCTAGACTTAAAGTATTATTGAATGTCACCTGGCGAAGGAGAGAGGGAGAGAGTTATAAAGGTAGGATAACAGTCTAGACTTAAAAGTATTAATGGATGTCAACCGTTGTAATCATAGGAGGGAGAGAGTTATAAAGGTAGGATAACAGTCTAGACTTAAAAGTATTAATGGATGTCACCAGGCGAAGCGAGAGAGGGAGAGAGTTATAAAGGTAGGATAACAGTCTAGATGGGAAAGTATTAATGGATGTCACCAGGCGAAGCGAGAGAGGGAGAGTTATAAAGGTAGGATAACAGTCTAGACTTAAAAGTATTAATGGATGTCATAAGCGTATAGACTAAAAGTATTAATGATGTCACCAGGCGAAGCGAGAGAGGGAGAGAGTTATAAAGGAGGATAACAGTCTAGATGGGAAAGTATTAATGGATGTCACCGGCGAAGCGAGAGAGGGGAGAGAGTTATAAAGGTAGGATAACAGTCTAGACTTAAAAGTATTAAGGTGTGCACCAGGCGAAGCGAGAGAGGGAGAGAGTTATAAGGTAGGATAACAGTTAGACTAAAAGTATTATTGATGTCACCTGGCGAGCATAGAGCGAGAGCGAGAGAGGGAGAGAGTTATAAAGGTAGGATAACAGTCTAGAGCTTAAAGTTAATGGATGTCACCTGGTGAAGCGAGAGAGAGGGAGAGAGTATAAAGGTAAAGGTAGGATAACAGTCTAGACTTAAAAGTATTAATGGATGTCACCTGGTGAAGCGACAGAGGGAGAGAGTTCCAAAGGTAGGGAGCAGGAAAAGAGAATGGTTTAAGGTGGGAGGCAGCATTGTTTGTTGGGGGTTTGTGGAGAAGGCTTCCTTGTGAGAAAAGGAGGGCACGACCAGGAACATTAGGGACCAAGAGAGACGATAAGTAGGGAGGTGCAATAGAGTGAATGGATTTAAAGGTTAAAAGCAGGGCATTGGCGTCTGCAGGGGTTTTTAGGGGTTTGTTGCCTCAACGGAGCTGGTGTCACCGGGTGGAAGACAGAAGATGCCAGCAAACGGCTTTTTTTAAGAGCTGCTGGGGGTCCCGATTCGAGCTACTGGACCCCCCAACAAAGTCACATCTCAGTGCTGCAAGGGCCCTTACAAGGGCCAGGGAGGGAGTCCAGGTTTTTGCTGCGGGACGCCTTAAGCTCCTCCTCAGGGCCATTTAGGTCTTAAGGGGTTTAAATATACATCTGACACCTGAGGAAATATACTTGTTCATGATCGGGTAATTATCGGGTTTCTGCATTCTATATTCGAGGGTTACAGCCAATTCAAGGGTTACTGAACGATACTTTTGAGGGTTACAAAACAATACATTTAAGAGTTAGCGAAACCGAACGCTACATTCAAGGGTTACTAAACAATACATTTGAGGGTTTCCGGAGTCGGCCACTACATTTGAGGGTTATTGAACAATACGAGAGTTATTGAAATTGAAGGATACATTCGAGGGTTATTGAAATTGAAGGATACATTCGAGAGTTATTGAAATTGAAGGATACATTCTAGAGTTATTGAAATTGAAGGATACATTCGAGGGTTATTGAAATTGAAGGATACATTCGAGAGTTATTGAAATTGAAGGATACATTCAAGAGTTATTGAAATTGAAGGATTCATTCGAGAGTTATTGAAATCGAAGGATACATTAGAAAGTTATTGAAATTGAAGGATACATTCGAGGGTTATTGAAATCGAAGGATACATTTGAGGGTTATTGAAATCGAAAGGATACATTCGAGAGTTATTGAAATTGAAGGATACAATCGAGGGTTATTGAAATTGAAGGATATATTCGAGGGTTACAGAAATCGAAGGCTACATTCAAGAGTTATTGAAATTGAAGGCTACATTCAAGGATTATTGAAATTGAAGGATACATTCGAGGGTTATTGAAATTGAAGGATACATTTGAGGGTTATTGAAATTGAAGGATACATTCGAGGGTTAACGAATTTGAATGTTACATTTGAGTGTTACCGATTCGAGAATTAGATAATTAATACATTTTTGATAATTAGTGAAAATAAGTCGAGTTCGGAAAACCAAACTAGTTCAAACCCTAATTCAGAAAGTTTATATAGGTTGAGTTCATCTGAACTCATAAAGTTCGGGTCCATCACTACTGTTACTGCCATTTGACATTGGTCCCCCTTTGGGTTAGTTGGTAGCCATGTCTCTGAGTACACCTATGGATGTGGCATACCGTTTTTATTCAGGAGGGGTTAGGCTATTTAAGATGCTTTTGAACATTTCTCTACAGTTTTTAGTTGAAATTCACATTTGATTTGACCTACGCCCAGGTATCTGCATTGTGATCACAACTTACTCATAAAATCTCATGGGTTTGTAGTTTCTAACAATATCTCATTGTAGGGTATGTTAGTTAATTTGGTAGATATTCAATGTTAACTGTCAGTAGTGGTTATACATTTCCATTTGGTGTAATATTCTTGAAGGTGCAGTTTTAGTTTGGGGGGGTCTCCTGTACAGGAAAATTCGGGGTACCTACATATATCTGGTATCGTTGTACTCGGGAGTATCAGAGTTTTTAGAAACTGTAAGATTTTTGTATGTGACAGGTGGTCACCGGGGGTCCCTAATATAATTAATGATAATGCATGATAATGCCCTAATAAAATATATAAGAATGATTTTAGTTACCAAGGGGTTAAAATGTTGAAATTAAGAGACGTTTCCAAGCCAGTGACTTGTGTCTCCGCACGTGTGTTTTTCTTATAAATGAACCTGCATCTATCAATTTGGTCTCCTAGTGATATTCTTCAGGGGTAACAAACCAGGGTAACCCCACAGTGTGTAACCTTAAGATAACTATAAATAAAAATGGGGAAATCCATGAAAAAATTCGAACTTAACATTTTTTTCTACATATTTTACCCATAATTCCAGTAAAATCTTCAGAAAAGCTACAATATTCTGTTACCATGTTAAAGTACACTTTGTGGTAAAAAACCAATGTATAATATTCCTGATTTACCTTTAATGGGGGGTTTCCTACTATATAATGAGTCTAAACCAATTAAGGGCAAAATCCTGAAAATTCTGCAGGCACTGTACGGAAACATTTTTTTTTAAATTCTGCTGGCACTGAAAGGGTTAAAAAAAGACGAAAATGTTTATACTTTAAACACTTCCTGCTCCCCATCAGTTCTCCTTCCTCGTTTCTTTTTTCCGGCACTGAGCATGTGCCAACCGCACATTAGAAATAGGAACTAGTATTTGTGACTGCAGATTTAGACCCTCCCACCCCCTAACTTTCTGATCAGTGATTTCTTCATATCTTCAGCTATGCAACACGTACAGAGGTGGTTGATGGCTCATTTTAAAGGTATTAACTTGACCTTTCATTTACAAATAACTAGCGACCTGAACTTACATCCAAAATTCAACAAACTTGGACCCGCAGCTTTCTAACCAACCCTGACCCATTCAGACTCACTGCAGGTTAGTTGAGCTGCAAATCTGGTAAACTTTGGGGGGAGGGGTGCAACACAATGGAGAATTCAATATCACACCAACTTACCCTTTGACGCATATCACATCAACTACCCCTTTAACATGTATTCACACCAACTTTCCTTTAACACATATCACAACGACTTTCCTTTAAAACATATCGCACCAACTTATTCTTTAAGGCATATCGCACAAAATTCCCCTTCAGCACGTATCGCATCAACTCCCACATTCGAATGTGTTCCCCTTTAGTGCCTATTGCATCAATTTCAACTTTAGCACATATGGCATCAACTTTCCCTGTAGCGCGTATTGCATCAACTTCCCCTTCAATAGGTTTTGCATCAACTTCTCCTGTAACGCGTCCTGCATCAACTTCCCCTTTAGCACCTACCGCATCAAATTCTCCTTTAGCGTATATCGCAATAACTTCCCTTTAAGCACCAATCGCATCAATTTCCCATTTAGTGCATATCGCATCAACTTCCCCTTATGCGCATATCACATCAACTTCTCCCTTAGTGCCTATCGCATCAATTTCCCCTTTAGCGGGTATGACATCAACTTCCCCTTTATCGTGTATTGCATGAACTTCCCCTTTAAAGTGTATTGCATAAACTTCCCCTTTAACACGTATTGCATCAACACCCCATTTAAAAAGTATCGCATCAACTTCTCCTTTAGCGTGTATACCATTAACTTCCTTAACTCCCTTTATCTCGTATCGCATTAACTTCCCCTTTAGTGCATATCGCATCAACTTCCCCTTTATCTCGTATCGCATCAACTTCCCCTTTAGTGCATATCGCATCAACTTCACCTTTAGCGCCTATCACATCAACTTCCCCTTTAGCGCGTATCGCATCAACCTCCCCTTTAGCGCCTATCGCATCAACTTCCCCTTTAGCCCTTATCGCATCATCTTCCCCTTTAGAGCATGTTGCATCAACTTCACTTTTAGCACCTATCACATCAACTTCCCCTTTAGCGAATATCGCATCAACTTCCCCTTTAGCGCATGTCGCATCAACTTCACCTTTAGCGCCTATCGCATTAACTTCAACTTTAGCGCATATCGCATCAACTTCACCTTTAGCGCAAATCGCATCAACTTCACCTTTAGCGCATATGGCATCAACTTTACCTTTAGCGCATATCGCATCAACTTCCCCTTTATCTCGTATCGCATTAACTCTCCCTTTAGCATGTGTCGCATCAAATTCCCCTTTAGTGCCTATCACATCAATTTTCCCTTTAGTGCATATTGCATCAACTTCCCCTTAAGCACGTATCGCATCATACTTCCCCTTTAGTGCACTTACCCTTTAGCGCCTTTAGCGGGTATCGTATCAACTTCCCCTTTAGCAACCTATCACATTAATTTCCCCTGTAGTGCATATTGCATCAACTTCCCCTTAAGCACGTATCGCATCATACTTCCCCTTTAGTGCATATCACAAAAACTTCCCCTTTAGAATGTATCGTATCAACTTCCCCTTTAGTGCTTATCGCATCAAGGGAAATTTCTGATTGCCACTTGGAGTCAGGAAGGAATTTTTTTTCCCCCTTCATAAATTTGGTGTTTTGTTTTTTTTTTGCCTTCCTCTGGATCAACAGTTAGGCAGGAAATGAGGATATTGCTAGTTGGGTTGGACTGGATAGACGTATGTCTTTATTCAACCTCAAATACTATACTATACTAATTTCCCCTTTAGCGAGCAGCGCATCAACTTCCCCTATAGCGCGTATTGCATCAACTTCCGCTTTAATGCGTATTGCATCAACTTCCGTTTTAAAGTGTATCGCATCAACTTCCCCTTCAATGCGTATTGCATCAACTTCCGCTTTAAAGCGTATCGCATCAACTTCCCCTATATTGCATATCGCATCAACTTCCCCTTTAAGGCATATTGCATCAACTTCCCCTTAAAAGGGTATCTCATCAACTTCCCCTTTAAGGTATATTGCATCAACTTCCCCTTAAAAGGGTATCTCATCAACTTCCCCTTAAAAGGGTATCATTTTAGCGCCTATCGCATCAATTTCAACTTCCCCTTTGGCGCCTATCTCATCAACCTCCCCTTTAGCGCATATCGAATCAACTTCCCCTTTAGCACGTATCGCATCAACTTCCCCTTTAGTCTGTATCACATCAACTTCCCCTCTATCACGTATCGCATTAACTCCCCCTTTAGTGTGTATCGCATCAACTCCCCCTTTAGCGCATGTCGCATCAACTTCCCCTTTAGTGCCTATCACATCAATTTCCTCTTTAGCATATATGGCATCAACTTCCCCTTTAGCGTGCAGCAAATTAACTCCCCGTTTAACACGTATTGCATGAACTTCCCCTTTAACGTGAATAGCAGCAACTTCCCCATTAAGCACCTATTGCATCAATTTCCCCTTTAGCGTGTATCACATAAACTTCCCCTTGATGCATCACATCAACTTTTTTTAGCACGTATCGCATCAATTTACCCTTTAGTGTGTATCGCATCAACTTCCCTTTAGTGTGTATCGCATCAACTTCCCTTTTAGTGTGTATCGCATCAACTTCCCTTTTAGTGTGTATCGCATCAACTTCCCCTTTAGTGTATATCACATCAACTTCCCCTTTAGTGTATATCGCATCAACTTCCCCTTTAGTGTATATCGCATCAACTTCCCCTTTAGTGTATATCGCATCAACTTCCCTTTTAATGTGTATCGCATCAACTTCCCTTTTAGTGTGTATCACATCAACTTCCCTTTTAGTGTGTATCGCATCAACTTCCCCTTTAGTGTGTATCACATCAACTTCCCTTTTGGTGTGTATCACATCAACTTCCCTTTTAGTGTGTATCGCATCAACTTCCCCTTTAGTGTGTATCGCATCAACTTCCCTTTTAGTGTGTATCGCATCAACTTCCCTTTTAGTGTGTATCGCATCAACTTCCCCTATAGTGTGTATCACATCAACTTCCCCTTTAGTGTGTATCACATCAACTTCCCTTTTAGTGTGTATCACATCAACTTCCCCTTTAGTGTGTATCGCATCAACTTCCCTTTTAGTGTGTATCGCATCAACTTCCCTTTTAGTGTGTATCGCATCAACTTCCCCTATAGTGTGTATCACATCAACTTCCCCTTTAGTGTGTATCACATCAACTTCCCTTTTAGTGTGTATCACATCAACTTCCCCTTTAGTGTGTATCGCATCAACTTCCCCTTTCGTGTGTATCGCATCAACTTCCCCTTTAGCGCATACCGCATTAACTTCCCCTTTAGCGCGTATCGCATCAACTTCCCCTTTAACACTGGGTTACAACATCTCACATTATTTTTTTTTACTGCAATCGATCAAATTGAATTATTGACACACAACATCCCCCAGAAAACACAATTTGTTTGCAAAAATGACCCATGGAAAAGAAAGGTGAGTGAAAAGAGTGTGTATGTGTCCTTTGTTTGTGGGGGAAAGAGACACAAGGTGTGAAGTGAAACGAACCCCTTACAGTGCAGTTGTATTGCAGTGTGGCAGCTCCATCCCATTCACAGTTCTTATTGTCTTTACTTAAGTAAAATGGGATTTATTACCTTGTGCTGTACAAACACATTTCCTTAACGGGGGTTTACACCCTGGAAACTCTGTTCTGGTGGCCGGAACAGGGCTTTTTACCCTGGGAAATCTGTTCTGGTGTCCGGAACGGGGGTTTACACCCTGGAAACTGTTCTGGTGGCCGGAATGGGGGTTTACACCCTGGGAACTCTGTTCTGGTGGCCGGAACGGGGGTTTACACCCTGGGAACTCGGTTTTGGTGGCCGGAACAGGGTTTTGCATCCTGGGAACTTTGTTCTGGTGGCCGGAACAGGGCTTTTTACCCAGGGAACTCTGTTCTGGTGGCTGGAACGCTGGTCTGCACCCAGGGAACTCTGTTTTGGTGGTCGAAAAGAGGGTTTTGAATCCTGGGAACTTTGTTTTAGTGCAGGACAGGTTTTTACCTAGGAAGGAAAAATATGTTATGGTGAAGGAAGGGGGGGGGTTTTGGGCGCGTTTTGTGGGTGGGTTGTTGTTGTGGTTTTTTGTTTTTTTTTGTTTGTTGGTTTTGTTTACACCTGGTGGGGGGGGTTGGGGGGGAGGGAAGGGGGGGCGGGGGGGGGGGGGGAGGGTCGGGAAATTGTTTTTGGTGGCATGCTGCCTCTGCTGACCTCTTTGTCTGCTGTCTTTTGACTTTGTCTGCCTTGGACTGATTTCCTGTGGTTTGAATCTTGTTTCTGTGCTGCCTGTCTTGCTGAGGTGATGCTGCTGGATCTCTGACTGATGTTGAGGAATGGGGGGGTTTAACCCTGGAACTCTGTTTTGGTGCCGGAACTGGGTTTTGCATCATGAGACAACTTTGTTCTGGTGGACGGACAAGGCTTTTTTACCCAGGGTCTATGTTCTGGTGGCCGGAACAGGACTTTTCCCCTTGGAAACTCAATTCTGGTGGCCGGAAGGGGGTTTACACCCTGGGAACTCGTGTTTGGTGGCCTGAATGGGGTGTTCGACCACTGGGGAACTCTGTTGGTTGGGGTGGGAACAGGGTTTTGAATCCTGGGGGAACTTTGTCTGTGGCCGGGAACAGGGCTTTTTACCCAGGAAATCTCTGCTTCTGGTGGCCGGAACAAGGGTTTTACCCTGGGAACTCTATTCTGTGGCCGGAACGGGGGTTTACTCATAGGGAATCTGTTTGGTGGCCGAGAACAGGGCTTTTTACCCAGGGAAACTCTGTTCTGGTGGCCGGAATGGGGTCCTGCAACCCAGGGAACCTGTTCTGGTGGCTTGGAATGGGGGTTTACCACCCTGGGAAATCTGTTCTGGTGGCCGGAACAAGGCTTTTCACACTGGGACTCTGTTTTGGTGGCTGGAACAGGGTCTGCACCCTGGAACTTGTTCTGATGGCGGACTGGGCGTCTGCACCCTGGGAACTCTGTTTCTGTGGCCGGAATGGGGGTTTACACCCTGGAAACTCTGTTGTGGTGGCCGAATGGGGTGGTTACACCCTGGGAAACTTGTTTTTTGGTGGCCGGAACAGGGCTTTTAATCCTGGGAACTCTGTTCTGGTGTCCGAAACGGGGGTTAAACCCTGGAAACTCTTTTGGGGCCGGACGGGGGTTTACACGCCTGGGAACTCTGTTCTGGTGGCCGGAAGGGGGTTACCACCTGGAAACCTTGTTCTGGTGGCCGGAACAGGGCTTTTTACCCTCGGAAATCTGTTCTGGTTTCCGGAACGGGGGTTTACACCCTGGAAACTTTGTTCTGGTGGCCGGAACAAGGCTTTTTACCCAGGGTACTCTGTTCTGGTGGCCGGAACGGCCGGACTTTTCACCCTGGGAACTCTATTCTGGTGGCCGGAACGGGGGTTTACACCCAGGGAACTCTGTTCTGGTGGCCTGAATGGGGGTTTACACCCTGGGAACTCTGTTTTAGTGGCTGGAACAGGGTTTTGCATCCTGGGAACTTTGTTCTGGGTGGCGGAACAGGGGCTTTTTACCCAGGAATCTCTGTTCTGGTGGCCGGAACAGGGTTTTTACCCTGGGAACTCTATTCTGGTGGCCGGAACGCGGGGTTTACATCCTGGGAAACTCTGTTCTGGGTGGCCGGAACAGGGCTTTTTACCCAGGGAACCTTGTTCTGGTGGCCGGAACAGGTTTTTACCCAGGGACTCTGTTTGGTGGCCGGAACGGGGGTCTGCACCAGGGAACTCTGTTCTGGTGGCTGGAATGGGGGTTTACACCCTGGGAACTCTGTTCTGGTGGCCGGAACAAGGCTTTTCACACTGGGAACTCTGTTTTGGTGGCTGGAACAGTGGTCTGCACCCTGGGAACTCTGTTCTAATGGCCGGAACGGGGGTCTGCACCTGGGAACTCTGTTCTGGTGGCCGGAATGGGGTTTACACCCTGGAAACTCTGTTGTGGTGGCCGGAATGGGGGTTTACACCCTGGAAACTCTGTTCTGGTGGACGGACAGGGCTTTTCATCCTGGGAACTCTGTTCTGGTGTCCGAAACGGGGTTTTACACCCTGGGGAAACTCTTTTCTGGTGGCCGGAACGGGGGTTTACACCCTGGGAACTCTGTTCTGGTGGCCGGAACGGGGGTTTACCCCTGGAAACTCTGTTATTGTCACACTGTAATATAATTATATAATAAACAAATGGACCAGATCAATTCATATTCAGTATAGTGGATTACTAAATGGTGGGACTTTATATCTGTTATTGTACACTTAATTATAATTATATAACCCAAATGGACCAGATCACATCATATTCAGTAAAGTAGAGACTAAAGTGGTGGGACGATATCTGTTATTCGTCACACTGTAATCTAATTTATATATAACCAGTGGACCAGATCACATTCATATTCAGTATAGTGGATACTAAATGGTGGGACTGTATATCTGTTATTGTCACACTGTAATATAATTATATAATATCCAAATAGACCAGATCACATTCATATTCAGTATAGTGGAGACTAAATGGTGGGACTGTATATCTGTTATTGTCACACTGTAATATAATTATATAATATCCAAATGGACCAGATCACACATTCATATTCAGTATAGTGGATACTAAATGGTGGGACTGTATATCTGTTATTGTCACACTGTAATATAATTATATAATATCCAAATGGACCAGATCACATTCATATTCAGTATAGTTGATACTAAATGGTGGGACTGTGTATCTGTTATTGTCACACTGTAATATAATTATATAATATCCAAATGACAACATATAATTGGATTAATAGTGGAATTTAATGATAACTTGTTACATAGTGACTATTATATAGAAATATCCCATAACCCATTCAGTCTGCTCTGCATCTGGACCTAGAATATTCACATTTATTATCACTCTGATGTTAATAGAAGAAATAAATTAAACTGGTGAGTTTCTGTTCACCAGAGGAAATGGAAATCTGCTTTGAACCCAATTGAAGCAAATTTGAAAATTTTCAACGTCAATTTCTGATTTTTGGCAACTTTACTGTTTAATATTGAATTGCATCAAAATTCCTTAAAGTTCCGCATGTCAAATATCTTTAAGTTTTGATGGATTTGGGAAATTTTAAAACCAGCAGTTCATATGGAGAAACCAGGTTTGTTAAATACTTGGACTCATTTAGTGCCTAAATATGAAAGAACTGGGGGTAAATGGGACATACCTTGTTATTGCTTAAAAGGGAACTGTGATCTCCAAGCAAATCTATGTATAAAAAAGTCATTGTATGTATGTATGTATGTATGTGTGTATGTATGTGTGTGTGTATGTATGTATGTATGTATGTGTGTGTATGTATGTGTGTGTGTGTATGTATGTGTGTATGTATGTGTGTGTGTATGTGTGTGTATGTATGTGCGTGTGTGTATGTATGTGTGTGTGTATGTATGTATGTATGTATGTGTGTATGTATGTGTGTATGTATATATGTGTGTATGTATGTGTGTATGTATGTGTGTGTGTGTATATGTATGTGTGTATGTATGTATGTATGTATGTATGTGTGTATGTATGTGTGTATGTGTGTGTATGTATGTGTGTATGTATGTGTGTATGTATGTATGTGTGTATGTATGTATGTATGTGTGTATGTATGTATTTGTGTATGTATGTATGTATGTATGTATGTGTGTTGGTATGTTCCAGATAAACTTCCAAACGGCTGGACCTGGGGAAAAGCATAGGCTACTTTACAACTTTAAAAAATCCCTCCATACCCCCTTTTTTCGACATTTTGACACCTTCCAAATGTCACAGATTATTCAGGGCAGTACAATGCTTTGCTTCATTTTGTTCTGTTTTTGCTGTAATAGGAGGGTAGAGCTGTCAAGCTGTCAATCATGAGGAGCAGCAGACCATGTGATGTAACAATGTCATGTGACCACACATTTGGTCACCTCCTCTCATTTGTGGTTCGCCCAGAGTCAATATTGAGAGGTAAACTGACCAATCCAAGATAAGTCTCTTGTACTGGGGGTTGGGCAGGAACTACTCATGGAGATCACAGTCAGCTAAGGAAATGTGTTTGTACAGCACAAGGTAATAAATCCCATTTTACTTTAGTAAAGATAATTAGAACTGTGAATGGGATGGAGCTGCCACACTGCAATACAACTGCACTGTAAGGGGTTCGTTTCACTTCACACCTTGTGTCTCTTTCCCCCACAAACAAAGGCCACATACACACTCTTTTCACTCACCTTTCTTTTCCATGGGTCATTTTTGCAAACAAATTGTGTTTTCTGGGGGATGTTGTGTGTCAATAATTCAATTTGATCGATTGCAGTAAAAAAAAATAATTTGAGATGTTGTAACCCAGTGTTAAAGGGGAAGTTGATGCGATACGCGCTAAAGGGGAAGTTAATGCGGTATGCGCTAAAGGGGAAGTTGATGCGATAATAGCTAAAGGAGAAGTTGATGCGATAATAGCTAAAGGAGAAGTTTGAATAATTAGTGAAAATAAGTCGAGTTCGGAAAACCAAACTAGTTCAAACCCTAATTCAGAAAGTTATATAGGTTGAGTCATCTGACAACTCATAAAGTTCGGGGTCCCATCACTACTGTTACTGCCATTTGACATTGGTCCCCCTTTGGGTTAGTTGGTAGCCATGTCTCTGAGTACACCTATGGATGTGGCATACCGTTTTTATTCAGGAGGGGTTAGGCTTTAAGATGCTTTTGAACTTTCTCTACAGTTTTTAGTTGAAATTCACATTTGATTTGACTACGCCAGGTATCTGCATTGATCACACACTTACTCATAAAATCTCAGGGTTGTGTAGTTTCTACAATATCTCATTGTAGGGTATGTTAGTTAATTTGGTAGATATTCAATGTTAACTGTTCAGTAGTGGTTATACATTTCCATTTGGTGTATATTCTTGAAGGTGCAGTTTTAGTTTGGGGGGGTCTCCTGTACAGGAAAAATTCGGGGTACCTAAATATATGGTATCGTTGTACTGGGGGTATCAGAGTTTTTAGAAACTGTAAGATTTTGTATGTGACAGGTGGTCACCGGGGGTCCCTAATATAATTAATGATAATGCATGATAATGCCCTAATAAAATATATAAGAATGATTTTAGTTACCAAGGGGTTAAAATGTTGAAATTAAGGAGACGTTTCCAAGCAGTGACTTGGTCTCCGCACGTGTGTTTTTTTATAAATGAACCTGCATCTATCAATTTGGTCTCCTGTGATAGTTCTTCAGGGGTAACAAAACAGGGTACCCCACAGTGTGTAACCTTAAGATAACTATAAATAAAAATGGGGAAATCCATGAAAAAAAATTCGAACTTAACATTTTTTTCTACATATTTTACCATATTCCAGTAAAATCTTCAGAAAAGATAAATTCTGTTACCATGTTAAAGTACACTTTTGTGGTAAAAAAACCAATGTATAATATTCCTGATTTACCTTTAATGGGGGGTTTCCACTATATAATGAGTCTAAACCAAATAAGGGCAAAATCCTGAAAATTCTGCAGGCACTGTACGGAAACTTTTTTTTTAATTCTGCTGGCACTGAAAGGGTTAAAAAAAGACGAAAATGTTTATACTTTAAACAACATTCTGCTCCCCATCAGTTCTCCTTCCTCGTTTCTTTTTCCGGCACTGAGCATGTGCCAAACGCAAATTAGAAATAGGAACTAGTATTTTGTGACTGCAGATTTAGACCCTCCCACCCCCTAACTTTGATCAGTGATTTCTCATATCTTCAGCTATGCCAAACTGTAAGAGGTGGTTGATGGCTCATTTTAAAGGTATAACTTGACCTTTCATTTACAAATAACTAGCGACCTGAACTTACATCCAAAATTCAACAAACTTGGACCCGCAGCTTTCTAACCAACCCTGACCCATTCAGACTCACTGCAGGTTAGTGAGCTTCAAATCTGGTAAACTTTGGGGGGAGGGGTGCAACACAATGGAGAATTCAATATCACACCAACTTACCCTTTGACGCATATCACATCAACTACCCCTTTAACATGTATTCACCAAACTTTCCTTTAACACTATCACAACGACTTTCCTTAAAAATATCGCACCAACTTATTCTTTAAGGGCATTCGCACAAAATTCCCCTCAGACACGTATCGCATCAACTCCACATTCGAATGTGTTCCCCTTTAGTGCCTATTGCATCAATTTCAACTTTGCACATATGCATCAACTTTCCCTGTAGCGAGTATGCATCAACTTCCCCTTCAATAGGTTTGCATCAACTTCTCCTTGTTAACGCGTCCTGACATCAAACTTCCCCTTTAAACTAAGCCCATCAAATTCTCCTTTAGCGTATATCGCAATAACTTCCCTTTAGCACCAATCGCATCAATTTCCCATTTAGTGCATATCGCATCAACTTCCCTTATGCGCATATCACATCAACTTCTCCCTTAGTGCCTATCGCATCAATTTCCCTTTAGCGGGTATGACATCAACTTCCCCTTACGTGTGCATGAACTCCCCTTAAAGTGTATTGCATAAACTTCCCCTTAAACACGTATTGCATCAACACCCCATTTAAAAGTATCGCATCAACTTCTCTTAGCGTGTATACCATTAACTTCCTTAACTCCCTTTATTCGTATAGCATTAAACTTCCCCTTTAGTGCATATCGCATCAACTTCCCCTTTATCTCGTATCGCATCAACTTCCCCTTTAGTGCATATCGCATCAACTTCACCTTTAGCGCCTATCACATCAACCCCCTTTAGAGCGTATCGCATCAACCTCCCCTTTAGCGCCTCGCATCAACTTCCCCTTAGCCCTTATCGCATCATCTTCCCCTTGTAGAGCATGTTGCATCAACTTCACTTTTAGAACCTATCACATCAACTTCCCCTTTAGCGAATATCGCATCAACTCCCCTTTAGCGATGTCGCATCTAACTTCACCTTTAGCGGCCTATCGCATACTTCAACTTACGCATATCGTCAACTTCACCTTAGCGCAATCGCATCAACTTCACCTTTAGCCGCACTATGGCATCAACTTTACCTTTAGCGCATATCGCATCAACTTCCCCTTTATCCGTATCGCATAACTCTCCCTTTAGCATGTGTCGCATCAAATCCCCTTTAGTGCCTATCACATCAATTTTCCCTTTAGTGCATATTGCATCAACTTCCCCTTAAGCACGTATCGCATCATACTTCCCTTTAGTGCACTTACCTTTAGCGCCTTTAGCGGTGTCTAGTATCAACTTCCCCTTTAGCAACCTATCACATTAATTTCCCTGTAGTGCATATTGCATCAACTTCCCCTTAAGCACGTATCGCAATCATACTTCCCTTTAGTGCATATCACAAAAACTTCCCTTTAGAATGTATCGTATCAACTTCCCTTTAGTTGATATCGCATCAAGGGAAATTTCTGATTGCCACTTGGAGTCAGGAAGGAATTTTTTTCCCCCTTCATAAATTTGGTGTTTTGTTTTTTTTTGCCTTCCTCTGGATCAACAGTTAGGCAAGGAAATGAGGATATTGCTAGTGGGTTGGACTGGATAGACGTATGTCTTTATTAACCTCAAATACTATACTATACTAATTTCCCCTTTAGCGAGCAAGCGCGCATCAACTTCCCCTATAGCGCGTATTGCATCAACTTCCGCTTTAATGCGATTGCATCAACTTCCGTTTTAAGTGTATCGCATCAACTTCCCTTCAATGGTATTGCATCAACTTCCGCTTTAAAGCGTATCGCATCAACTTCCCCTATATTGCATATCGCATCAATCCCCTTTAAGGCAATATTGCATCAACTTCCCCTTAAAAGGGTATCTCATCAACTTCCCCTTTAAGGTATATTGCATCAACTTCCTTAAAAGGGTATCTCATCAACTTCCCTTAAAAGGGTATAATTTTAGCGCCTATCGCAATCAATTTCAACTTCCCCTTTGGCGCTATCTCATCAACCTCCCCTTAGCGCATATCGAATCAACTTCCCCTTAGCACGTATCGCATAACTTTCCCCTTTAGTCTGTATCAAATCAACTTCCCCTCTATACGTATCGCATTAACTCCCCCTTTAGTGTGTATCGCATCCAACTCCCCCTTTAGCGCATGTCGCATCAACTTCACCTTTAGTGCTATCACATCAATTTCCTCTTTAGCATATATGGCATCAACTTCCCCTTTAGCGTGCAGCAAATTAACTCCCCGTTTAACACGTATTGCAATGAACTTCCCTTTAACGTGAATAGCAGCAACTTCCCCATTAAGCACATATTGCATCAATTTCCCCTTTAGCGTGTATCACATAAACTTCCCCTTGATGCATCACATCAACTTTTTTAGCACGTATCGCATCAATTTACCCTTTATGGGTATCGCATCAACTTCCCTTAGTGTGTATCGCATCACTTCCTTTTAGTGTGTATCGCATCAACTCCCCTTTTAGTGTGTATCGCATCAACTTCCCCTTTAGTGTGTACGCATCAACTTCCCTTAGTGTGTATCACATCAACTTCCTTTAGTGTGTATCACATCAACTTCCCTTTTAGTAGTTGTATCACATCAACTTCCCTTTAGTGTATATCACATCAACTTCCCCTTTAGTGTATATCACATAACTTCCCTTTAGTTATATCGCATCAATTCCCCTTTAGTGTATATCGCATCAACTTCCCTTTAGTGTATATCGCATCAACTTCCCTTTAATGTGTATCGCATAACTTCCCTTTTAGGGTGTTACACATCAACTTCCCTTTTAGTGTGTATCGCATCAATTCCCTTAGTGTGATCACATCACTTCCCTTTTGGTGTGTATCACATAACTTCCCTTTAGTGTGTATCGCATCAACTTCCCCTTTAGTGTGGATCGCATCAACTTCCCCTTTTAGTGTGTATCGCATCAACTTCCCTTTAGTGTGTATCGCATCAACTTCCCCATAGGTGATCAACATCCAACTTCCCCTTTAGTGTGTATCACATCAACTTCCTTTAGTGTGTATCACACACTTCCCCTTTAGTGGTATCGCATCAACTTCCCTTTAGTGTGTATCGCATTCAAACTTCCCTTTTAGTGTGTATCGCCATCAACTTCCCCTATAGTGTGTATCACATCAACTTCCCCTTTAGTGTGTATCACATCAAATTCCCTTTTAGGTGTATCACATCAACTTCCCCTTTAGTGTGTATCACATCAACTTCCCTTTTAGTGTGTATCGCATTCAACTTCCCTTTTAGTGGTATCACATCAACTTCCCCTTTAGTGTGTATCACATCAACTTCCTTTTAGTGTTGTATCGCATCAACTTCCCTTGTGTGTATCACATCAACTTCCCTTTAGTGTATATCACATCAACTTCCCTTTTAGTGTGTATCTTATGATCGCAATCAACTTCCCTTTTAGTGTGTATCGCATCAACTTCCCTTTTAGTGTGTATCGCATCAACTTCCCTTTTAGTGTGTATCACATCAACTCCCCTTTAGTGTGTATCACATCAAACTTCCCTTTTAGTGGTGTATCGCATCAACTTCCCTTTTAGCGTGTATCACAATCAACTTCCCCTAGCGTGTATCACATCAACTTTCCCCTTTAGTGTGTATCACATCAACTCCTTTTAGTGTATATCAACATCAACTTCCCCTAGTGTATGTACACATCAACTTCCCCTTTAGTGTATATCACATCAACTTCCCCTTTAGTGTATATCACATCAACTTCCCCTTTAGTGTATATCACATCAACTTCCCTTTTAGTGTGTATCGCATCAACTTCCCTTTTAGCGTGTATCACATCAACTTCCCCTTTAGTGTGTATCACATTCAACTTCCCTTTTAGTGTATATCACATCAACTTCCCCTTTAGTGTATCACATCAACTCCCCTGTAGTGTATATCGCATCAACTTCCCTTTAGTGTATATCACATCAACTTCCCTTTTAGGGGGTCGCATCAACTTCCCTTTTAGGTGTATCGCATCAACTTCACTTTAGTGTATATCAATAACTTCCTTTTAGTGTGTTGCATCACTTCCCTCGTGTATCGCTATCAACTTCCCTTTAGTGGGTATCGCATCAACTTCCCCTTTAGTGTGTATCGCATCAACTTCCCCTTTAGTGTATCACATCAACTTCCCCTTAGTGTGTTATCACATCAACTTCCCCTTTCGTGTGTATCGCATCAACTTCCCCTTTCGTGTGTATCACATCAAACTTCCCTTTTAGTGTGTATCACATCAACTTCCCTTTAAGTGTGTAAGCCAGTATCGCATCAACTTCCCCTTTAGTGTGTATCGCATAAACTTCCCCTTTAGTGTGTATCGCATCAACTTCCCCTTTAGTGTGTATCGCATCAACTTCCCCTTTAGTGTGTATCGCATTAAGATGCACCAAGGGCACGATATAAGATGCACCAAGGGACACGATATTAAGGATGTGCCACACCAAGGGACACGATATTAAGGATGCACCAAGGGACACGACTATTAAGGATGCACCCAAGGGGACACGATATAAGGATTGCACCAAGGGCACGATATTAAGGGATTAAGGATGCACCAAGGACGGATATTAAGGATTGCACTCAAGGGAACACGAATTAGAGGCACCAAGGACACAATATTAAGATTGCACCAAGGGACACAATATTAAAATGCCACCAAGGGACAAATTATTAAGGCTGCCAAAGGGACACAATATTTAAAATGCACCAAGGGACACAATATTAAGGATGCCACAGGGGACACAATATTAAGGATGCCCCAAGGGACACAATATTAAGGATGTACCAAAGGGACACAATATTAAGGATGCACAAGGGACAACAATTATATTAAGGATGCCACAAGGGACCACCAAATTAAAATGCCACCAAGGGACAACCCCCATATTAAGATGCCACCAAGGGAACAAATTAACGGATCACAAGGGGACACAATATTAAGGATTGCACCCAAGGGACACCGAGATTAGGATGTCACCCCAAGGGACACGATTAGCTCAAGGATCACGAAGAAGGTGCACTAAGGGACACGATATTAAGGATGCACCAAGGCACAGGCGGAATTCAAGAGGATGACCTAAGGGACACGATATTAAAAATGCACCAAGGGACACGTTAGTGTAAGGATGCAGCCAAGGGACACGATAGTTTTAAGGAAATTGCAGACACGAGATAAATGGCAGCCAAACAAGATATTAGGATCACCAAGGGCACGATACGAGGATGCACGTAAGGGACACGATATTAAGGTGCACCAACGGGACACGAGTATTAAGGAATTGCACCAAGGGACACGATATTAAATTCAGGGACTCGATAGTGCAACAGCACAAGAGCCAGGGACACGAATATACAGGATGCCAAGACGTAGGATGCACCAAGGGGACACATATTAAGGATGCACCAGGCGGAACGCATTTAAGGAGACACAAGTAGGGACACGATATTAAGATGTGCACCAAGGACACGTATAAGGAGTGCACCCCAAGGGGACACGAATTAGAGGTGCACCAAGGGGGAAAAGACACGATATTAAGGAGTGCCACCAAGGGACGAGATATAAGATCCACCAAGGGAACATTGACATGACTAAGGCCAATTAGGGGCCCACCCGATAAATGCCAGGGACATCACGATGCCAGGACTCATATTAGGAGCACCAGGCAATTTATTTTGTACCAAGGGGACCACAATATTAGGAGGCACCAAGGGTACACCGATATTTAAGGATCACCAGGGACCACTTTAACCAGGGACATAAGGTATTCACAAAGGGAATTATAGGATTCCAGGACACTGAAGGAGCACCAGCGGAACAATTAAGGATTCACCAGGGACACGATATTAAGGATCCAGGACACGAATAAGTGAAAGTACACGATATTGAAGGACTGTACCAAGGGAACGAATTAAGGGATGACCAAGGGACACGATTTACGGAGTGCACAAGGGACACGATATTGAGGATGTCACAAAGGACACGATTATTAGGGATGCCACCAAGGACACGATACTTATAGGATGCACCAAGGGGACACGGATATTAAGCGATGCCACCAAGGGACACGACTATAAGGATGCACCAAGGGACACGATCATTAGTGATCACCAAGGGACAGCGATTAAGGTTGCACCAAGGGAACACGATATTAAGGAGCACCAAGGGACATACGATGATAAGGACTTGCACCAGGACAAGAATTAGGACAACAGGGAATATTAAGGATGCACCAAGGGACCACGATGATAGGATGCACCACACGGGACACGACTTATTCAGTACGGATCACAAGGGAACCGTAGTAAGGATGCACACAAGGACACGATTCTAAGGATTCACCTAAGGGACACGATATAAGCGGATTCACCAAGGGACAACGACTTATAAGGATTGCACCAGCGGACAACGATATTAAGGTAATTGCACAATGGGACTAACTAGCTATTAAGGATGCACACAAGGGGAAACGATATTAAGGATTCACAAGGGACCACGAGTTATTAAGGATGCACCAAGGGAACGATATAAGGATGCACCAAGGCAACACGTATTAAGTGATGTACCAAGGGACACAATAACTAAGGAAATTAGCATGCACCAAGGGACATCGATATAAGGAGCACCAAGGGACCAATTACTAAGGATGTACAAGGGACACCCCAATATAAGGATGCACCAAGGGACAGATATTAAGGATGCACCAAGGGACATAATATTAAGGATGCACCAAGGGGACACGATATTAAGGATTAGCAAAGGGACACGATATTAAGGACCACCAAGGGGAACACGTATAAGGAGCACCAGGGACACATATTAAGGATGCACCAAGGACAATATTAAGGATGCACCAAGGGACCACAGATATTAAAGGTGCACCAAAGGGAACACGATATTAAGGATTGACCAAGGGACACGATATTAAGCAGGTGACCAAGGGACAGGACGATATTAAGGATTGTACCAAGGGCACGATATTAAGGATGTCACCAAGGGACACGATAAATTAAGGATTTACAAAGGGACACGATATAAGGGATGAGTTTGTCCAAGGGACACGATATTAAGGGATGTACCAAGGGACACGCTATTAAGATCTGTACAAGGGACACGATTATGAAGGATGTACCAAGGGACACGATATAAGGATTGTACCAAGGGACACGATCTTAAGGATGACTACCAAGGCAGTTAGTAAGGAATGCACCAAGGGACACGATATTAAGGATGCACCAAGGGAACACGAATTAAGGAGGATACCAAGGGACCAGAATATTAAGGATGCACCAAGGGACAGATATTAAGGATGACCAAGGGACACGTTATTAAGGATGTGCACAATAGGGAAACAATATTAAGGATGCACCAAGGGACACGATATTAAGGATGCACCAAGGGACACAATATTAAGGAGGTGCACCAAGGGACACGATATTAAGATGCCACCAAGGGACACGATATTAAGGATGCACCAAGGGACACTATTAAGGGATGTACCAAGGGACACGATATTAAGGATCTGTACCAAGGGACACGATATTAAGGTGTACCAAGGGACACGATATTAAGGGGATGTACCAAGGGGACACGATATTAAGGATAGCACCAAGGGACACGATATTAAGGATACCAAGGGACACGAATATAAGGATGTACCAAGGGACACGTATTAAGGATGTAACCAAGGGAACACGATATTAAGGATGTGTACCAAGGGACACGATTATTGATTAGCTTGTTGACCAAGGGACAGATATAAGGATGCACCAAGGGACACGATATTAAGTATGTACCAAGGGACACGATAGTAAGGATTTGTGTTTCGTACAAGGGACACGATATTAAGGATTGTACCAAGGGACACGATATTAAGGAGTTGTTAACAAAGGGGACACGATATTAAGGAGTGCACCATAAGTGACCAACAATATTAAGGTATTACCAAGGGACACGATATTAAGGAATGTAACCAAGGGACACGATATTAAGGATGTAAGGTTGATACGATCAAGGGACAACACGCTTGTATATTAAGGATGTTGTACCAAGGGACACGATATTAATGGACTTGCACCAAGGGACACGATATTAAGGATACACCAAGGGACACAATATAAGGATGTACCCAGGGACACGATATTAAGGATGCACCAAGGGACACGATATTAAGGATGCCCCAAGGGGACACATATTGGATGCACCAAGGGACACAATATTTAAGGATGAGTGTACCAAGGGACACCAATATTAAGGAGTGCACCAAGGGACACAATATTAAGGATGCACCAAGGGACACAATATTAAGGATGCACCAAGGGACACAATATTAAGGATGTACCAAGGGACACAATATTAGGATGCACAAGGGACAAATATTAAGGATGGACCAAGGGACCACAATATTAAGGATGCACCAAGGGACACAATATTAAGGATTGTACCAAGGGACGACGATTAAGGAGATGTACCAAGGGGACACGATATTACAGGATGCCCCAAGGGACACGATATTAAGGAGCACAAGGGACACGATATTAAGGATGCACCAAGGGACACGATTATTAGGATATGTACCAAGGGACACGAATTAAGGATTTGTACCAAGGGACACGATATTAAGGATTGTACCAAGGGACACGAATAAGGGCACCAAGGGACACGATATTAAGGATGCACCAGGGAAACGATATTAAGGATGCACCAAGGGACACAATATAAGGATGTACCAAGGGACACATATAAGGGATGCACCAGGGACACTAATATTAAGGATGTACAAAGGGACACGATATTAAGGATGTACCAAGGGACACGATATTAAGGTGCACAAGGGAACGATATAAGGATGCACCAAGGGACACAATATAAGGATGTACCAAGGGGACACGATATTAAGGATTGTACCAGGGGACACGTATTAAGGATGCACCAAGGGACACGATATAAGGATGCACAAGGGACACGATATTAAGGATGGCACCAAGGGACACGATATTAAGGATGCACAAAGGGACACAATGATAAGGAGTACCAAGGACACAATATTAAGGATGCACCAAGGGACACAATATAAGGATTGTACCAAGGGACACGATATTAAGGATGTACCAAGGGACACGATATTAAGGTGCACCAAAGGGACACGATATTAAGGATTGCACCAAGGGACACGATATTAAGGATGTACCAAGGGACACAATATTAAGGATTGTACCAAGGACAAATATTAAGGATGCACCAAGGGGACACAATATAAAGGGGTACTAAGGGACACGATATTAAGACTGTACCAAGGGACACAATATTAAGATTGTACCAAGGGACACAATATAAGGATAGACAAGGGACACAATATTAAGGATGCACCAAGGGGACAGATATTAAGGATGCACCAAAGGGACACAATATTAGGATGCACCAAGGGACACAATATAAAGGATGTACCAAGGGACACGATATTAAGGATGCACCAAGGGACACAATATTAAGGATGGACCAAGGGACACGATATTAAGGAGCACCAAGGGGACACAATATTAAGGATTCACTTTTTCACAATGAAAGAAAAAATATTATTTGCAATGAGAGCAAAAATAGACCAATCCCAGAAATAAAAACAATACAGATATTCAACGACCTATCACCAGCCCAATGGCAGCAAGAAAACATATATGGAAATGACAAAAAACACAAGAGAAAAACATTATCCTATATAAATGGGGGATTCCCAACCAAACTCCATATAATTAGAAACGACAATAACTTCACAATTAACACACCTGAGGAGGGTCTAAAGCTGCTAAAATCATGAGGAAACTATTTAAAACAACAAAAACAAGGAACCCCTCGGCCAGCCTCAGGTCTCCCCAAACAAAATTGACACGGATAGGGAAGAAAACCGGTGGTAAGTTGACTTTAAAGTATCAGGAACTTATAAGGAAATGGACATAAAAATACATTTGGACAAAAAGAACTAAATAATATTTACCTAAAAACAAAAAACAAACAATAGGAGGAGGGGGGGAGAGGGGAGGGGAAGGAGGGAAAAGAACAGGTGGACTATTATATGGAATACACAGGAACAAAAACTTTAAAGGGAAAGCAAAACCCAACCAAAGCCAAATACTGCCCAGATGTGCGTCCTGTTTGCTTAACGCAAAAATCTAACCAACGTACTAATGAGAGGGAAAGACCCTCTCTTCTCTCCCGCCTCCATATAAGTAGATATATAGCGTTTAACGAAAAAAGCTTAATATGACAAAAATAGTGAACATTGTATTATCTCTAAATGGGAGAAATTGGAAATCTTTCTTTTCTTTTTGTAACTCACTCCCCTTATGTGCACCCCGTGATAGTGTGAATACAACACACACGGAGATGAAACATGGCAGGTGGAAGGACCGAGGGTAAAAGATATAGATTAAAGGGCATCTATAGTGGGAAATATGACACATAATAAAAACAAAAAAGGGAACATGGGGAATTGAACCGTGTCCCAATAATCTGATTTTTTTCCTAACCCAGACATTAAGCAGAACACGCCACAGGTGAACTCTCAATCAATAGAAGTAAATGTCAGTAAAATCAGTACACTATTTTGTATTGCTACTGGAGACTGTCAGCAATTCACGTGGTGGTAAATAAATAACAGAGCTGCTATATATAAAGTTTGTACATTGGAGAAACTTCATATTTTTCTAGAAAATGGAACAAAACAAACAAAAAAAGCACAAACTCAGGCTAGTAGACCAGTTATATTGTTTAAGTAAGCTGGGGATTTGAACTTGCGACTTCTTGGTCTGATTGTTTTATAAACACACAGCATTACATGGTGCGCCACCAGCAACTCTAAAATGTGATCACAAGGTACATTTAGAGGCTTTATCTTCGTAGTAGAAAGAGTGCTAGAAACTCTGCACATATAGAGACAGTGAATGCTGGGGTCCGGGGCGTGGCTCTTTGAAGCCAACATGGGCTATGAGTTGTACTGGCAACAAGATGGAAGCTCTTTGTTACAGAACTATTACTCATATCTACTAATGCAGATAAATAGAGAAGAATCTTTCAACGTGTAGGTGTTCTGGGGAGAAAACTTTCACATTAGGATCTGAAAAACATGAAGTTTAGTTATCCCTTAATGATAATGAAAGAATACACTTTTTAGCCTAATTTAAAAAAAATAAAAAGGAAGTGAAAGAGCAGGCTAAGTTAAAGTGTTTGTGGTATAAGTACAAAATGTAAAACCATTGGTTATTTAATGAAAAAGAAGGTTTAACATTTGTGTGAAATTATTTGTTATAATTGCAAGCTTTATTGTGGTTACAGTGTTAAGCTAACAATCTAATTAATTTGACAAACGTTGAGAAATTTGGTCTGATCATATTTTGTGTAAACAATTTTACATGTAATTTCAAATACATACATGCTGCCCTTAAGGGGTATGTCCATCCCCTGGTCCCCCAGCCCCAACCGCATGATTTTTTATTTTTAGAAAGTGCCCCAAACTTTTACTTCACCCTCTTTCCTTTGCTGTGTGCGGCCCTCTGCTTGCGAGTGCAAGTAGAGGGGCGGGACCGGCAGTCGCGTCTGTGATTGGCTGAGCGCAGCCAAATACACGGACGCGGCTGCCGGTTATTCAGTGCAGTGGAGGAAAGAGGGGAGGTAAGTAAAAGGTTGGGGCCCTACTCTAAAAATAAAAATCATGTGGTTGGGGCCGGGGGACCAGGGGGAAGGCTATATCAAAGGGAATAATGCTAGGGGGAGGAGGGAGAGGGAGGGAGAGGGGAGAGGGGGGAGGGGGAGAAGGGCTGTAGTACGCATGCCAAACTTGTCTCGGAGGCCAGGTAGGAGGCAGAGTCCTATATGGACTCTGCTATCCTCCTGGTGGCCAGTTTTTGGGAGTTTGGGGGGGGGACTACAGGAGAACCATTTGGAGCTGTGATGTGAGGTAAGGATTACACTTTACATACATGAGGGGCCAGTAGTAGTTGGGGGGATTAAAGTTTTGGGGGTGGACATGCCCTTTAAAGATGGGTTTAAATATTTGTTAATAATAGCAACAAATACATTTTTACAATTATCTCCAAGTGTTGCATTTTTCTTACCAATGCATTTTTGATCTGTGTCTCAGCTGGAGAAATGTCCCTGACTGTCGTAGATTGTCTACTTTTCCTATTTTTCTCCAAGAACAAACATAACTTTCTTTGGAAAGTTGATAATTCTAAAATATATAGGGCTAGCCATGATGGCCCCACTAGATCATTATGTTGTTATATTTGGAAAAAGGGATAGCAACTATGCAGTTGTTTTCGGGATGTTTTGACATTACTTCGCTAATTGCAAACATTTTTCATTTACCTCCAATGTAAACAACTAATCGATGTACCATATAAAATCCACAAGTATAAAACCAAGATTTTCAGCCTGTCAAATCAGCCTGAAAATGAAAATGGTATATACTTCGGTCACTCACTCACTCTGCTGCGCATTTGCAGAGTGAGTGACTGAATTGCTGTATAGAAGTACAGAAGAAAAATGGAAGTAATACCACTGACTGGTAGGTTCTCTTGTTCACTAAACTGGGGGTGTGAGGGTGAGGATTCTTGCCACTGGCAGATGTTTTCAAACTATAACTCCCAGCTACCTAAAGCATGCTGCAAGTTTATTTTAAAATATTGGAGTGCAAACAAATGAGGGCTTCATTTGACTTTTAAATAGACAGCAGAATTTTAATATAGTAATAGCTAAATCCAGTATGGCTATTACTGTATAGGACTACTGTATGTGAAATCTACAATCAATTTAAGGGCCACTAAAGCCTCAAAACAATACACAATCCCAAGGATGTATTATCTATTGTTGCCTTCTGACTGTTTATCAATTTAGAAAAAGGACCATGACCGTTGTGCCTGGCAAAAGTAGACAGGGGCAATATTTCACACAAACAAGTGTGCAGACCATAGAGAATACTGATGATAGCCATATTTAAGATATGTCCAATCATCCATTTGAATAAACCAGTCTGTTTGGTTACTCCAGTTCATGTGAAAAATAAGTATATTGGGCATAAACAATTGCATGGTGTGGGCGTAGCCTTTGCTAAATATCAAATTTCTTTGGACAAATGAAATATAGGGCCAATGTAGCAGAGATGTTAGATGTGATATTGCCCCCAGTGGCAGTTTGAAACTATTGGTTTATATAATCCCACTCCATACTATAGTGTAAAGCTAGATCACACAGTACCGATAAAGGCCTGAGGACCATCTGATACAATAGTATCAGGGATATTTGGCACTGTGTTTGCAGCTTTCACAAAACAAAGCGCGCAAACCAACTAATTCAGGTCAACTGAGCGGGCAGTATCGGAAAGTCTGTAAATTAGCTCTCATCTGTGGGACATTCCCTAGAGGGAGTCGACTTGCAGTTGAGGGAAACACACATTACTACATTTCCTCCAATGCTGTGCATAGGGAGAACACTTGGGGACTATATCTTCAGATTTGAAAAATAAATATACCGTGCAATTACAGTGGATCCTTAACAGCTGCCTCCTAGGAATACTCATGCATAATAGTCCTGGCTGGCAGCTAGTGGAACAAAAGTTACATTGTATGGACATTAATTTCAATATTGGGTACTCACACACATCAAAAGTCCAAACTTGCATATCCTGCTAGGGGCCGCCACCAGCTGACATTTTAAGGTTGTTGTTCTATGGAAAAAAAATACAACGTATTAAAAAATCTAAAACTTAAACAATATGAAGTCTAATTAACAATACTATTAACAGTACTTACAAGCAAAGTGTGAGACGAATAAGCTCCCGACTACTCTTTGCCCTTTTCGAGTGTGTCCCCAGACCTGGGAGGCGTACAACCTCTCATGTGTGTTCCGAGTCAATGTTTGGGTGGGGTTACTCCATGGTCGTAAATCCAAATTATGGAGTGCTGCACACACAACGTGATTTCGGACACACAGGTGGGAGAATAAAGAAGTCTCCCACCGGGTTGGCACTGGAAGCGCGCCTTTACAAAAAACCAAAAACGTTCAATGACGTTGCGCGTCTTCCGATGGGCACGGTTGTACCTACGCTCTCCATTAGTCTGAGGGCACACTTTACAGCGATCGTAAAATACACGATATCGATATTTAGCGATACCGCGGCTTTATAAATATGGCCCGAAATGTGGGTTCCATAGTGGCACCTAGCTTATTTACCTCTGTGTCCCACTAAAATATGGCTGATTGTGAAGGATGTTTCAAATGCAGTCTGCCTCGTTGTACAGTTGGTATATTATTAAGTATCTAAATGTTTCAAAGTACAATTACAAACAAAGAGTACAAGATGTTTCATTTTGCCAAGTAAAAACTAGAGGTGTGTTTATTTGGCCACATGTGACTGTGGCTACAGTATGTTGGAAAAAAAAAACAATTGACATGCTTCCCAATGGATAGCAAAACACATGAACACTATCCCCAATGGAATAAACACTCAGCATAGCCCGTCATGTTATTGAAGAACATCATGGCAATACTAATGTCTCTTTTCAAACTATTGATTTAGTGTGGGTAGTAATATCATGAGGGGTGATTATCATAAAAAGTTATGTGGATATATATTTTAAAAACAATACAACTAAATGGTTTGAACAAAGAGTTCAGACTATCGGCTTTTCTGGATTAATTACTGTATTAACAAGTTCTTGATTTTATGCTTTTGTGTGTGATAAAGTATATTGATTTTATGAAGATTCGTGTGCTGCCTACTCCACGTGAATTTGTCTTGTCGGATACAGGTCGTCAGGGTCGGAGGAGTTTAGAGTGTTTGAGCGCATAGATCATTTGGGGTTCAAGCTCCTGTAAAATAAATCCTGGCTGTTAGTATGTTTCTATTATATAATTTTGAAATCTACACACATTGAGCTATATAACAATCCCATTTTTTCACACCTAGTGTGCATAATCCCAGATGCAACAATTTTATAGACCTTCGGTGTTTTAAGTAAATTTTAGGGGGAATATAATGAAAGAAAAACAAAGAATGTATATAATCAAAATCTCCAGCATGTCCCAAATAAACAGTATGACACAAGGTCCTGGTGTGCACAAAAACAGAAGTCACCAATTAAGGTAATAACAATATAGAGTAAAAATTCAACCAACCCTGTATTTTTGGACAGCTTCAAATTCACACTGAACACCCCTCAAACCAAGATATATATATATTTTTAGAAGTACACACATTCAGCTATGTGTCGGTTGTAATTGTTTCATACTTCATGAAGAATTTTCACACAGTTTTAAGAAATTTGGACTTTTTTGTGTTTTTAAGGAACAAAAGTGAAAAGGAAGATGAAATGTAGAAATCTTGAACAACCCCCAGTAAAATATAACAGCCCTCTAACTATGTCTATGTCCTCGATAAAAATAGTGACCTCACTTCCATCAATGCACGCGTGAGACACTGCCACCAAAATCACAAAAGGAGAGGTGTGTAATTTTGCAGCTGCACTCTAAGGTCACTCTTTGTGACTCATTCCATTTTACTTTGTGTAAAGCCCAATTGGTAATGAAATATCAAAGTGTCAAATATGTTTTTTGGTTGAAAAATATCTCCAAATCAAAAAAAAATTGGGGTGGATAGATGAATCATTATTTCCCAAAAAAACACAGCTTAACATTTTAGTATGGTTTAGGGGATGTCAGGAGACCAATTTCACTAAGATTTGGTGGGTAAATATGATAATGATGAAACACCAACAAACCACGCCACCCCCATATACAACACACATATTTTGTGGTTATTCAGTGGTCTTTTTCTATCTTTTCAGATTACTTTTGTCTGGTGATATGCCGCTGGATTTGGAAAAAAGCCAATGTAATATCAATACTTCAAAAAAGGTAGTCTTCCCAACCTGGTAACTATAGACCCTGTAGTTCCACTTCTCTTTTAATCTGTTTATAAATGACTTATAATAGGAGCATGAGAGCGCAAGGTCTCTGTGTTGCTGATGACACTAAAAACTATGCAGAGCTTTGGAAACTCAAATGATGTGCAAATGCTGCAAGCAGACCTAAGATAGAATATGAAAAATGAGCAGCAGAATGGCAGATGGGATTCAATGTTTGATAAATGTAAGGTGATGTATTTGGGATTTAACAAAATCCCTGGTGCCATCCACACATAGATAATCTTGTGTAAGTGAATCTTAAAGAAAAAAGATTTAGGGGTTCTGGTGGTAGATAACAGACTTAGCTGTAGCAAATAATGCCAGACAGCAACAGCATAGAGCTAGCAAGATATTGTCTTGTATAAGAGGGGAATAGATTCAAGAGAAAAAAATATTATTCTCCCTCTTTACAAGGCCCTGGTAGGCCTCATTTGGAATATGCGGGTTCAGTTTTGGAATCCCATATACAAAAGGGACATCTTGAAATGGAAAAGCAGTTCAGAGAAGGGCAACTAAATTAATAAGGGGAAGGGAGGGGCATTGAATATGCAGGCAGATTAGACAAGTTAGGTCTGTTTACATGGGAGAAGTGATGTGTTTGAATGGGGATATGATAAACTTTATACAAATATATTAATGGGCCATACAATAAACTCTCTGGTGCATGTTTGTTTACTTTAGGTTCATATCAGAGGACACTGTGCATATCATTTAGGATTGGGAAGAAACAAAGTTTTTATATTCAGGTTTGGAAAGGTTTCTTTACAGTGAGAAACAGTAAAACTGTGGAACTGTCTTCCAGCAGATGTAGTAATGTGGTATGGCAAGTTCATTAAATAGCTTACAAGTGGGCTAGATACATTTCTAAAGTTATAAAAAAATACATATTTTACTGGTATTAATACATATACTGTAGTTTATGGTTGGTACAGGGATACTATATAATATGAGAATTACTGGTATTAATATATACTTGATTCTGGTTGGTACGGGGATACTATATAATATTGAGAATTACTGGTATTAACACATAGTACTGTAGTTCTGGTTGGTATGGGGATACTATATAATATTGATAATTACTGGTATTAATACATATACTGTAGTTCTGGTTGGTAAGGGGAACATAATATTGAGAATTACTGGTATTAATACATATACAGTAGCTCTGGTGGTACAGGTATACTATATAATATTGAGAATACTGGTATAATACTTACTTGTAGTCTGGTTGGTACGGGGATACTATATAATATTGAGAATTAATGGTATTAATACATATACTGTAGTTCTGGTTGGGACGGGGATACTATATAATATTGAGAATTACTGGATTAATACATATACTGTAGTTCTGGTTGTATAGGGATACTATATAATATTGAGTATCACTGGTATTAATTCTATACTAACGTATGTTCTGTTTGGTACGGGGATACTAATAATATTGGAATTACTGGTATATTAACACATATACTGTAGTTCTGGGTGTATGGGGATACTATATATATTGAGAATTACTGTATTAATACATATACTTGTAGTTCTGGTTGGTATGGGATGGATACTATATAATATTGAGAATTACTGGTATTAATACATGATATAGTAGTCTGGTGGTACGGGGATAATAATAATATTGAGAATTACTGGTATTAAGACATATACTGTTAGTTCTGCTTGGTACAGGTTACTATGTAATATTGAGAATTACTGGTTATTAATATTATACTGTAGTTCTGGTTGGTACGGGGTACTATATAATATTGAGAATTACTAGTATTAATACATATACTGTAGTTCTGGTTGTATGGGGGATACATATATAATAGGAGAGTTGTACTGTATTAAACATGTACTTACTTTAGTTCTGGTTGATCAGGATTCTTTCCAATTGCGTTTGGAGTCGAGAAGGAATCCCCCCCACCCCCTTCTTTAGCTTTTTTTTGTTTGCCTTCTCGGATTAACTGTTAGGTAGGGTTAAAAAGGAAGGGTGAATGAAAAGGTTGGACTTGATGGACGAATGTGTTTATTCAGCCTCAATACTATGACTATGTCCACTGCCAAAATAAAACTACCAATTCACAAAGGAAAAAAACTAGTCCAGTTTGATAATCTAGACAACGTGCTTTCACCCATAACACAAAATCATTATGATATCATAGTGGACAATTGAGTGGGTTCCCCTACCCTGCTGCCTGCACATACTCAAGTTCATACCAAGCTTAAGAATGGTACAATGTCATACTAACACTTATACTAGCTCATAGAGAGGGGGCAGAATGGGTAATATTTGGAGGGAAGATCCAGAACTTCTGGTGTGGTACAGGCGTGTAATACATAATATTGGATATATAACAGGTCTTGTTTGGAGTTATATCGATTGAGGGGAAACATTGGTAGATTTTTATTATGAGCCCGACAAGCCCTTTATGAATGTCATTTGAGCAAAGGCACTTTAAACTAGAGAGTCAGCTTCAAGCATTCAGGCACACAGAAGAATCTGCAGCTCATGTAGCCAATACGGCATAGTACCAGTGTAGGTTAGGACCCAGTTAAAAGAAAGCAACCTTGACGTGGGTGACTGGGATTAAAATAATTTGGCCAATTTATTGATCTAATTGCTTTTATTTATCCAGGGTTTAGCAGACTGTTGTAGTAGAACCTTAGGGAGGGAGCCAATATGCAATTAGAATAATCTGTGCACTAGAATTCTTTTTTGTAAGCCTTTAATGAATATAATCTTGGCAGTGTTTTGTTTCAGATTAGAGAAAGTTGCCCCAGCATTGTGCACTCTACATCATTTAACTGTTAAATTTGTAACAATTTCCTATACCTTGCTATGCTACGAGTTCCCATAGAGTAGCTGACCATGGAAATCCAGTGGTACTTAGTAAGAATGATGAAAGATAGTGAGTTACAAATATATGAATTAACCTGTATAAACTAGTTGTGGTAACATCTACCAAATCTAAATCTTAGGGTTTATTTCCTAGTAAATAAGATTTTGTGTTTATTTCAGGTCTAAATAAAATAATGTAACTTTTGGGATAAATATACATCCTAATAGTCCACACTAGAGGTCAATATGGCAATATCTCCACACACACAGTGTTTTTCCTTTGGTGCTCAAGTAGGCCGGGATCATTGTGATCCAAAAACTGCAGAAAAGACAGCATGCTGAAAGTGATGTACTTGGCGCTCATTAAGGTGCGGTAAGGTCCGAGCTAAAAATGCTAAACACAAAACTAACAGCTGCTAGAAGCCCCCATATAAACAATAACTGAGTAAAAGGCAATAGAGATCCCTCATTGCACTGAATGATGATTTTGTTCCAGGGTAATAGTGAATGTCCATATCCTGAAAGGAGGGAGAGAAATGGCCAACCAAGTCATACAGATTATTATTGAATGGATGAACAGATCAGACTACAGAATGGACAGTTTGGTTCCCACCCATTTCCTCCATGAGCTCCCAGGCTTGGTGGCTTGATGATATGCAATATAAACCAGATAGTCTGGCCAGGGGAGAGAGACAGCTATTGGAGAAGGTGATTCCAAAAGTGATTATACGTAACATGCAGGTTATATCCACAGGGCGACCGAGGAACAGGAAACAAATGAGGAAGCTCAGCTTGATGAGGACAAGGAGGAGGAAGCTGATATGTTCCTGTTATTGGCTCTGACAATGGGGGGTGTCCATGTGTTTATGAAAACAAACAGAACCAGCAGAGATATAAGGGAAAAAGAGAAATGAGAGAAAGGAAAAGATCACAGAAAATATCATTCTATGAGTATATGGATAGGAATCTTCTGTTCTTGCTATACACTGTTTCTTCCCCTGTGGGCCATTCCATATCGGGGCATCTTATGCAGTTGCACTGTCTGTAGAGTTAAAAAGAAAAAAAATAAAGACAACAGAAAGACATGAAAATAAATACATATAAAAATACATAAATAGTTAATTTTAGGCTTAAAAAACAATAGTCCATCAAGGTAAATCCTAAAAAAATCTAATACAAATAGTTACACATGTAGACAGCTGTCCAAGAAGATATCTAAGCCTGTTGTGAATGTGATCAGAGATTAGACTAAACAAAATGTTCACTTCGAGTAAAGAACCATTTAAACAGGAAGAAAGAATAGTTTGATCTTCAAGTTCATAAGAGTTTTAACTATTGTAAGGAAGGGTAAATCTATAGAACTGTCTTCCATTGGACATTGTGAGTGGCAGGTCATTGAATGTATGTATGAGTGATGTATGTAGTATAAATTTTATTTATAAAGTGCCACTTGGATACGCAGCGCTGTACATTATAAATACATATATACAATATGGGGATAAGTGCAATTATACAGATAAATAAAAATGAAATACAATTTGATAACATTGGTTAAGAACACATATATAAATAAATTATGGATAAATTGATATAAGTGCAGCATGCTATGACACATTAGGAATGAGATTCCTGCCCTGGAGCTTACAATCTAAGTGAGTGGCAAAACAACACAAATACAAAGTGCTTGAGATGGCTAACAATCATTTTTTGTGCTGGTGCTAGAAAGGTATGGATAACAGTCTAGACTTAAAAGTATAATGGTGGTCACCAGGCGAAGCGAGAGAGGGAGAGGTAGAGAGTTATAAAGGTGTAGGATAAGAGTCTAGACTTAAAAGTATTAATGGATGTCACCAGGCGAAGCGACGAGAGGGAGAGAGTTATAAAGTAGGGTAACAGTCTAGATGGGAAAGTATTAATGGATGTCACCAGGCGAAGCGAAGAGAGAGGGAGAGAGTTATAAAGGTAGGATAACAGTCTAGACTTAAAAGTATTAATGGATGTCACCAGGCGAAGGCGAGAAGGAGGAGGAGAGAGGGAGGAGAGTTATAAAGGTAGGTAGGATAACAGTCTAGACTTAAAAGTATTATTGAAGTCACCGGGCGAAGCGAGAGAGGGAGAGAGTTATAAAGGTAGGATAACAGTCTAGACTTAAAAGTATTAATGGATGTCACCTGGTGAAGCGAGAGAGGGAGAGAGTTATAAAGGTAGGATAACAGTCTAGACTAAAAGTATTAATGGATGTCACTGGTGAAGCGAGAGAGGGAGAGAGTATTAAAGGTAGGATAACAGTCTAGACTTAAAAGTATTAATGGATGTCACCAGGGCGAAGCGAGGAGAGGAGGAGTATGAGATATAAAGGTAGGATACAGTCTAGATGGGAAAGATTTAATGGATGTCACCAGGCGAAGCGAACGAGAGAGGGAGAGAGTTATAAAGGTAGGATAAGAGTCTAGACTTAAAAGTATAATGGATGTCACCAGGCGAGCGGAGAGGGAGAGAGGGAGGAGAGTTATAAAGGTAGGATAAACGTCTAGATGGGAAGATATTAATGGATGTCACCAGGCGAAGCGAAGGAGAGAGGGAGAGTTATAAAGGTAGGATAACAGTCTAGACTTAAAAGTATTAATGGATGTCACCTGGTGAAAGCGACAGAGGGAGAGAGTTCCAAAGGTAGGGAGCAGGAAAGAGGATGGTTTAAGGTGGGAGGGAGCATTGTTTGTTGGGGGTTTTGTGGGAGAAGGCTTCCTGTGAGAAAAGGGGGCACGACCGGAACATTAGGGACCAAGAGAGACGATAAGTAGGGAGGTTGCAATTGAGTGAATGGATTTAAGGTTAAAAGCAGGGCATTGGCGTCTGCAGGGGTTTTTAGGGGTTTGTTGCCTCAACGGAGCTGGTGTCACCGGGTGGAAGACAGAAGAGCCCGCAAACGGCTTTTTTTAAGGCTGTGGGGGGTCCCGATTCGAGCTACTGGACCCCCCAACAAAGTCACATCTCAGTGCTGCAAGGGCCCTTACAAGGGCCAGGGAGGGAGTCCAGGTTTTTGCTGCGGGACGCCTTAAGCTCCTCCTCGGGCCATTAGGTCTTAAGGGGGTTTAATATACATCTGACACCTGAGGAAAATATCTTGTTCATGATCGGGTAAGTTAGGGTTTCTGCATTATATATTCGAGGGTTACAGCCAATTCAAGGGTTACTGAACGAACTTTTGAGGGTTACAAAACAATACATTTAAGAGTTAGCGAAACCGAACGCTACATTCAAGGGTTACTAAAACATACATTGTGAGGGTTCCGGAGTCGGCCACACTACATTTGAGGGTTATGAACAATACGAGAGGGATTGAAAATTGAAGGATACATTCGAGGGTTATTGAAATTGAAGGATACATTCGAGAGTTATTGAAATTGAAGGATACATTCTAGAGTTATTGAATTGAGGATACATTCGAGGGTATGAAATTGAAGGAAATACAATTTCTCAAGGTTATGAATTGAAGGATTACTCAAGAGTTATGAAATTTGAAGGATTATTCGAGAGTTATTGATGAAAACTTCGAAGGATACTATTAGAAAAGTTATTGAAATTGAAGGATACATTCGAGGTTATTGAAACGAAGGATACATTGAGGGTTATGAAATCGAAAGGATTACATTCGAGAGTTATTGAAATTGAAGGATACAATCGAGGGTTATTGAAATGAAGATATATTCGAGGGTTACAGAAATCGAAGGCTACATTCAAGAGTTATTGAAATTGAAGGCTACATTCAAGGATATTGAAATTGAAGGATACATTCGAGGGTTATTGAAATTGAAGGATACATTTGAGGGTTATTGAAATTGAAGGAGACATTAGAGGGTTAACGAATTTGAATGTTACATTTGAGTGTTACGATTCGAGAATTAGAGAATTAATACATTTTGATAATTAGTGAAAATAAGTCGAGTTCGGAAAACCAAACTAGTTCAAACCCTAATTCAGAAAGTTATATAGGTTAGTTCATCTGAACTCATAAAGGTTCGGGTCCCATCACTACTGTTACTGCCATTTGACATTGGTCCCCCTTTGGGTTAGTTGGTAGCCATGTCTACGAGTACACCTATTGGAGTGTGGCATACCGTTTTTTTCAAGGGGTTAGGCGATTTAAGATGCGTTTTGAACATTTCTCTACAGTTTTTAGTTTGAAATTCACATTTGATTTGAACTACGCCCAGGTATCTGCATTGTGATCACAACTTACTCATTAAAAATCTCATGGGTTGTAGTTTCTAACAATATCTCATTGTAGGGTAGTTAGTTAATTTGGTAGATATTCAATGTTAAACTGTCGTAGTGGTTATACATTTCCATTTGGTGTAATATTCTTGAAGGTGCAGTTTTAGTTTGGGGGGGTCTCCTGTACAGGAAAAATTCGGGGTTACCTACATATAGTTGGTATCGTTGTACTGGGAGTATCAGAGTTTTTAGAAACTGTAAGATTTTTGTATGTGACAGGTGGTCACCCGGGGGTCCCTAATATAATTAATGATAATGCATGATAATGCCCTAATAAAATATATAAGAATGATTTTAGTTACCAAGGGGTTAAAATGTTGAAATTAAGAGACGTTTCCAAGCAGGAATTGTGTCTCCGCACGTGTTTTTTTATAAATGAACCTGCATCTATCCAATTGTCCTAGTTGTAGTGATTTCTTGGGGGTAACAAACCAGGGTAACCCCACAGTGTGGTAACCTTAAGATAACTATAAATAAAAAATGGGGAAATCCATGAAAAAAAATTCGAACTTAACATTTTTTTCTACATATTTTACCCATATTCCAGTAAAATCTTCAGAAAAGCTACAATATTCTGTTACCATGTTAAAGTACACTTTGTGGTAAAAAACCAATGTATAATTTTCCTGATTTACCTTTAATGGGGGGGGGGGTTCTACTACTTATAATGGTCTAAACCAATAAGGGCAAAATCCTGAAAATTCTGCAGGGCACTGTACGGAAACATTTTTTTTTTAAATCTGCTGGCACTGAAAGGGTTAAAAAAAGACGAAAATGTTTATACTTTAAACACTTCTGCTCCCATCAGTTCTCCTTCCTCGTTTCTTTTTTCCGGACTGAGCATGTGCCAAACGCACATTAGAAATAGGAACTAGTATTTTGTGACTGCAGATTAGACCCTCCACACCCCTAATTTCGATCAGTGATTTTCATATCTTCAGCTATGCAACACGTACAGAGGTGGTTGATGGCTCATTTTAAAGGTATTAACTTGACCTTCATTACAAATAACTAGCGAACTGAACTTACATCCAAAATTCAACAAACTTGGACCCGCAGCTTTCTAACCAACCCTGACCCATTCAGACTCACTGCAGGTTAGTTGAGCTGCAAAACTGGTAAACTTTGGGGGGAGGGGTGGCAACACAATGGAATTCAAATATCACACCAACTTACCCTTGACGCATATCACATCAACTACCCTTTAACATGTATTCACACCCCCTTTCTTTAACACATATCACAACGACTTTCCTTAAAACATATCGCACCAACTTATTCTTTAAGGCATATCGCACAAATTCCCCTTCAGCAGATCGCATCAACTCCCACATTCGAATGTGTTCCCTTTAGTGCTATTGCATCATATTTCAACTTTAGCACATATGGCATCAACTTTCCTTGATGCGGTATTTGCATCAACTTCCCCTTCAATAGGTTTTGCATTCAACTTCTCCTGTAACGCGTCCTGCATCAACTTCCCCTTTAGCAACCTACCGCATCAAATTCTCCTTTAGCGTATATCGCAATAACTTCCCTTTAAGCACCAATCGCATTCAATTTCCATTTAGTGCATATCGCATCAACTTCCCTTATGCGCATATCACATCAACTTCTCCCTTTGCCTATCGCATCAATTTCCCCTTTAGCGGGTATGACATCAACTTCCCCTTTATCGTGTATTGCATGAACTTCCCTTTAAGTGTATTGCATAAACTTCCCCTTAACAGTATTGCATCAACACCCCATTTAAAAAGTATCGCATCAACTTCTCATTAGGTGTATACCATTAACTTCCTTAACTCCCTTTATCTCGTTATAGGCATTAACTTCCCCTTTAGTGCATATCGCATCAACTTCCCCTTTATTATCGTATCGCATCAAAAATCCCCTTTAGTGCATATCGCATCAACTTCACCTTTAGCGCCTATCACATTACACTTCCCTCTTTAGCGTATCGCTCAACCTCCCCTTTAGCGCTATCGCATCAACTTCCCTTAGCCCCTATCGCATCATCTTCCCCTGTTAGAGCATGTGCATCAATTCACTTTTAGACCTATCACATCAACTTCCCTTTAGCGAATTATCGCATCAACTTCCCTTTAGCGATGTCGCATCAACTTCACCTTTAGCGGCCTATCGCATTACTTCAACTTTAGCGCATATCGCATTAACTTCACCTTTAGCGCAAATCGCATCAACTTCACCTTTAGCGCATATGGCATCAACACTTTACCTTTAGCGCATATCGCATCAACTTCCCCTTTATCTCGTATCGCATTAACTCTCCCTTTAGCATGTGTCGCATCAAATCCCCTTAGTGGCTATCACAATCAAATTTTCCCTTAGTGCATATTGCATCAACTTCCCCTTAAGCACGTATCGCATTACTTCCCTTTAGTGCACTTACCTTTAGCGCCTTTAGCGGGTATCGTATCAACTTCCCCTTTAGACAACCTATCACTTAATTTCCCTGTAGTGCATATTGCATCAACTCCCCTTAAGCACGTATCGCATCATACTTCCCCTTTAGTGCATATCACAAAAACTTCCCCTTTAGAATGTATCGTATCAACTTCCCTTTAGTGCGTTATCGCATCAAGGGAAATTTCTGATTGCCACTTGGAGTCAGGAAGGAATTTTTTTTCCCCCTTCATAAATTTGGTGTTTTGTTTTTTTTTTGCCTTCCTCTGGATCAACAGTTAGGCAGGAAATGAGGATATTGCTAGTGGGTTGGACTGGATAGACGTATGTTTATTCAACCTCAAATACTATACTATACTAATTTCCCCTTTAGACGAGCGCGCATCAACTTCCCCTATAGCGCGTATTGCATCAACTTCCGCTTTAACTGGTATTGCATCAACTTCCGTTTTAAAGTGTATCGCATCAACTTCCCTTCAATGCGTATTGGATCAACTTCCGCTTTAAAGCGTTATCGCATCACACTTCCCCATATTGCATATGCATCAACTTCCCTTAAGGCATATTGCATCAAATTCCCCTTAAAGGGTATCTCATCAACTTCCCCTTTAAGGTTATATGCATCAACTTCCCCTTAAAAAGGTATATCATCAACTTCCCTTAAAAGGGTATCAATTTTAGCGCCTATCGCAATCAATTTCAACTTCCCCTTGGCGCCTATCTCATCAAACTCCCCTTTAGCGCATATCGAATCAACTTCCCCTTAGCACGTATCGCATAACTTCCCCTTTAGTCTGTATCACATCAACTTCCCCTCTATCACGTATCGCATTAACTCCCCCTTTAGTGTATCGCATCAACTCCCCCTTTAGCGCATGTCGCATCAAACTTCCCTTAGTGCCTATCACATCAATTTCCTCTTTAGCATATATGGCATCAACTTCCCCTTTAGCGTGCAGCAAATTAACTCCCCGTTTAACACGTATTGCATGAACTTCCCCTTTAACGTGAATAGCAGCAACTTCCCCATTAAGCACCTATTGCATCAATTCCCCTTAGCGTGTATCACATCAAACTTCCCTTATGCATCACATCAACTTTTGTAGCGTATCGCATCATTACCCTTTATGGTATCGCATCAACTTCCCTTAGTTAATCCGCATCACTTCTTTAGTGGTATCGCATCAACTTCCTTTTAGTGTGTATCGCATAACTTCCCTTTAGTGTGTATCGCAATCAACTTCCCTTAGTGTGTATCCATCAACTTCCCCTTTAGTGTGTATCACATCAACACTTCCCTTTTAGTGTGTATCACATCAACTTCCCTTTAGTGTTATATCACATCAACTTCCCTTTAGTGTATATCACATCAACTTCCCCTTTAGTGTATATCGCACTCAAACTTCCCCTTTAGTGTATATCGCATCAACTTCCCCTTAGTGTATATCGCATCAACTTCCCTTTAATGTGTATCGCATCAACTTCCCTTTTAGTGTGTATCACATCAAGTCTTTTAGTGTGTATCGCATCAACTTCCCTTTAGGGTGATCACTCAACTCCCTTTGGTGTGTATACATAATTCCTTTAGTGTGTGTATCGCATCAACTTCCCCTTAGTGTGATGCCAATCAAATTCCCTTTTAGTGTGTATCGCATCAACTTCCCTTTAGTGTGTATCGCATCAACTTCCCCTTTAGTGTTGTATCACATCAACTTCCCTTAGTGTGATCGACATCAACTTCCCTTTTAGTGTGTATATCAACTTCCCCTTTGGTGTATCGCATCAACTTCCCTTTTAGTGTGTATCGCATCTCAATCCCTTTTAGTGTGTATCGCATCAACTTCCCCTATATAGTGTGTATCAATCAACTTCCCTTTAGTGTGTATCACATCAATCCCTTTTAGGTGTATACATCAACTTCCCCTTTAGTGTGTTATCACATCAACTTCCCTTTAGTGTGTATCGAATCAACTTCCCTTTTAGTGTGTTGATCACCTCAACTTCCCCTTAGTGTGTATCACATCAAACTTCCCTTTTAGTGTGTATCGCAATTCGAACTTCCCCTTAGTGTGTATCACATCAACTTCCCTTTATGTATGATCACATCAACTTCCCTTTAGGTGTATCGCATCAACTTCCTTTTAGTGTGTATCGCATCAACTTCCCTTTTAGTGTGTATCGCATCAAACTTCCCTTTTAGTGTGTCTCGCATCACTTCCCTTTTAGTGGGTATCACATCAACTTCCCCTTTAGTGTGTATCACATCAACTTCCCTTTTAGTGTGTATCGCATCAACTTCCCTTTAGCGTGTACACATCAACTTCCCCTTTAGCGTGTATCACATCAACTCCCTTAGTGTGTATCACATCAACTTCCCTTTTAGTGATATATCACATCAACTTCCCCTTTAGTGTGTATCACATCAAACTTCCCTTTAGGTATATTCCATCAACTTCCCCTTTAGTGTATATCACATCAAACTTCCCCTTAATGTATATCACTCAACTTCCCTTTTAGTGTGTATGCAATCAACTTCCCTTTTAGCGTGTATCACATCAACTTCCCCTTTAGTGGTATCACATCAACATTCCCGTTTTAGTTGTTATCAATGTTTAGCACATCAACTCCCCTTTTAGTGTATAGTCGCATCAACTTCCCCTTTAGTGGATTATAATTCGGACCATCAACTTCCCCCATTTCCTTTAGTGGATATCACATCAATAACTTTTTTCCCTTTTAGTGTGTATGCATCAACTCCCTTTAGTGTGGTATCGCAAACTTCCTTTAACTCTTCACCCTTTAGGTATACCATTAACTTTCCCTTTTGTGTGTGATATCGCATAACTTCCCCTTTACGTGTGTATCGCATCAACTTCCCTTTAGTGGCTGTATCGCAT